>JAVIAB010000159.1:1580620-1811503 GCA_032433765.1 Megaustenia siamemsis | reverse complement strand
TTCTCTTCTGACTATCTTCATGTCCTTAACCTCTTTATCACTATATCACCTCTCCACCTGGACTGTACGTACGATCTCTCTGCCCACCTCTATTGTCCCTCGTCCTTCCTACCACCCCTCTGCTGATCTACTCCTAGCTCACCCTCTCCTCTCTATTAACTTGTAGTCACTACTCATCTATACCTACTATTCCAGTATCCCCCTTATCCTGATGCCCACTTTCATTCCCCCTTTGTTCTATCATTTCCCTACTTCTTTACCTCCTATGGTTCATACCTCTTGCACACCATCCCCTATTGCTCCACTTCTTCCAGACTTTCTCTTTTTTCCATTCACTTCTGACCTACCGCCTCTCCCCCTATCCAGTTTCACATACCTGCTTCTTATCCCTCCTCTCCATACCTCCTCCTCCAATACTTCCCTACCTCCCGATAGACTAACTTCCTCCGGACCACCCCTCTATCGCCCTTCTCATTATACCGGCTTTATTATTCTTCCTCACCGTATCTCTTCCTCCAGTATCCAATCCTTCCTTTCGTTGACCTACCTCTCAACTCGTTCAGTTCGAGGCCATCCATTCTGTAGAGTCCATCTCTCTCACCCACTGCCTAGTTTACTACTTTGTCGTGTCATTCTATTTCTTTCTCTTAACCTCTCGCGTGATCTCTCACTTCCATTGTTGAGTGATTTATATGTATTGCTTGTTGTGTCCCCGAGTATCCTCGTCTATGCCCCCTTTTCCCCCCCCCCCTTTTTTTGTTTTCCCGAAATTTGATCCTTTTTGCCCTCTTTACTGACCTGTCTTTGTCACGTGTTGCTTTCTATACACGTTCTCTGCGCTTTTAGTCATTTAGTCATTCCGACTGGTTTCAGCACGGATTACAGTTTTCCTGCTCCCTGCTCTGAGCTCAGCTAAGTACAATTTATTATACATTTTTCTCTCTCTTTTTCTATTTTATATATTTTGACGCCCATCATACCTCTCATCATGTAAAATTCATTTCTCTCTTTTCTTATTTTTGCATCCTACTTTCCTCGCCCTCCACTTTATCATCTAACATGTAGTAATTGTGCTTCACCGCTTGTTGTCGTTGTCCATGTATTCTGAAGAAGGCCACAGGCCGAAACGTCAGTATTGTGTTGTGTTCTTTATTTGTAAAGCTGTCACCATACCTTGGAGTGTTTAGCACACCCCACCATTGGCTCCTTGCTACCAGCTTTACCGCAGCATTGCAATTATTTGCCTGTTCCCTACTCAATTGATATCGCTGCTACTTTATGTTTGTTTAACGTCATTCATCTCTGTGTACTTTAGTTAGAACCATTTCCACTCCGTTCTTTCACCTACCTATTCTATCTCTCGTCAGTCTCTCCTCGCCTTCACTTCTGGTGCTTCCTTACCCTCCCCTCTTGCACTTTGCTCCTCATACTTTCTATTCACTACCTTCCCTCTTTCTATTATTGGCTTCTCTATACCTTCACGTATCCTACCTATCTTCATCTAGTTGGTTTATCTCTCATTTCTTTTCTCGATCTTCTCTCATCTCCTCACTACGCCCTCCCTCAAACATCTATCTCATTCTATCCGTCACTCCATCATCGCCTCCTTCTCCACTCTACCCCCCGAACTCTCTAACATCTCTAAGGACTTTGCCTTCACTACTTTCAAGAAAACTAGATTTACCTGTCACCTCAATTTCTTGAACAACTGCCTCCATCGTAAAATTCTCCCGTGTGGGTTCCGATCTCACTTCTCACCTCAAGTCGGTCAACCCTACCTCTCTAACTATCTTCGCCGCCAACTGCAGAACCTTGAACTCCAGCATGGCCTGAAACGTGTTCGTCTTGTCGCTTCTAGCCACTCTCGTCTTATATCCCACCTCAACACCCGCCAACAACACCTCCTATCCCAACTCCATCTACTCACCTCTAACTTTCCTGGGACTCTTCGCTTCATCCGCCATACCATCCACCACCACAACCGATCTATGTATGACTTTTTATCCTCTCAGCACAAACGTAAACTCTTGAACCTCCGTCCTCCTCCTCCTCCTCCCCCACCTCCTCCTCTCCCCAATGCCTCTGACTCTAGCTCCCTTGTCACTTGTATTCCCCCTGATTTGCCCCTTTCCGACCATGAGCGTTCTCTTCTCAGCAAGGGTCTTAAGTTTGTCCCCCTTCGCCCTTTGAGTGACTCATTCTCTCTCTTACGGGACATTCAGGAGTATCACAGACGACTACGACTCAAACTCTATTACTTTAATCATCCGAACTCTTCCTCTCAACCTCCTCCTACAGACGAATTTGCCCGCTTTTCCTCCCGTAAATCTGACTGGACTCCCCGCTCGGGCGAATCACAGGCTTTGGACCAGTTCATTAACAGTACCTACCGGGATATTAAGGCACTTCGTCCCCATAGACTTCGACGCTCTAATCTTAGTAGTGAAGAGTACCAAGCCCTCCAGGATCTTCGCCGACGTGATGATATTGTCATCAAGCCGGCCGACAAGGGCGGCTCTGTGGTGGTATGGAGGAAAGACCTTTATATCCGGGAAGGGGATAAACAATTATCCGACTCGACTTTCTACCTCCCCACCCCGACGACACTACTGTCTCTAATAACGCCGTGGTGCGTCGTACGATCCTCCGTTTCATTCAGGATGGATTACTTCCCTCTAGCTCCTCCCGCATGATCCTTCCTGACCACTGCTTGGGCAGACCCTCTTTCTATATGCTGCCTAAAATACATAAACCTGACTCTCCTGGACGTCCTATTGTCTCTTCCATCTCATGTCCTACTGTTCTCATTTCTGACTTCCTCGACAGTGTCTTTCAACCCATAGTTATGGGCCTCCCTTCGTATGTCAAAGACACTAACGACGCCCTTAACATCTTTTCCTCTATCACCCTCCTTCCTGATCGTCACTACCGCCTCTTCGTTATGGATGTCTGCTCCCTGTATACTTCTATTCCCCACTCCGACGGCCTTCAAGCTCTTCAGTTTTTCCTGGACCGTAGGATCCAACCCTCCATCGCCACTGGCGTCCTCCTCCGTCTAGCAGAATTAGTCTTGAACCTCAACTCTTTCGAGTTCAATGGCAATTTCTTCACCCAGATCAGCGGTGTGGCGATGGGCACTAAAATGGGCCCTAGCTATGCTTGTCTCTTCATGGGTTACCTTGAGCACCAAATCATCCATACCTACCAGGGCCCTCTTCCCCTCATGTATCGTAGGTACATTGATGACTGCATTGGTCTGTCTGACCTTCCAGAAGATGAGATCTCCCGTTTCATCGAATATGTCGGACATTTCCACCCCTCTATCCACATCACCTTCCACATCTCCACCTCCTCCGTATCTTTCCTGGACATCCTAGTCTCCTTGGGCACCTCTCATCTTCTCACCTCGGTCTTCTACAAGGCCACTGACTCCCATAGTTTCCTCCGCTACGACTCCTCTCATCCTACATCCTGCAAGAACTCTCTTCCCTATTCCCAGCTTCTCAGACTTCGTCGCCTTTGCCAAGACGACGAAGATTTCCTTCACAATGCCCACCTTATGCTTGATTTCTTCCGCCGACGTCTCTATCCTGAATCAGCTCTCCTCCCTGCCCTGCGTCGAGTTCTCCACACTTCACGTCAGTCTGCTCTTACCCCCTCTACTCATCCCCCCTCTGATAGAGTAGTGCTCGCTCTCACCCATCACCCTCACCACTACGCCGCTATTAGGACCATCCACCGCTACCTCCCTATTCTTCGATCTGACCCTACTACTCGTCTGCTCTTCCCTGACCCACCACTAGTGGCCTTTAGACGTGACCGGAACCTCCGAGACTTTCTTGTCAGGGGCCGTCTTCCTGCTGACCACTTCAGCCATCGAGGCACTATCCGCTGCAACCG
Source organism: Megaustenia siamemsis (assembly GCA_032433765.1). Classification (NCBI taxonomy): domain Eukaryota; kingdom Metazoa; phylum Mollusca; class Gastropoda; order Stylommatophora; family Ariophantidae; genus Megaustenia; species Megaustenia siamemsis. Next base: position 1,807,603 of record JAVIAB010000159.1, on the reverse strand, counting down.
GAGAGTATGTAAAACTTGTGACCACGTTCTCCAGACCGACACTGTCCTCTTCCCTAATGGTCCTTTCGAGATCAGAGAGGGATTCACTTGCACATCGCGGAACATCATTTATGCCATCATCTGTAAGCGATGCAAGTTGACCTACATCGGTCAGTCTGGTCGCAGAATCGGCGATAGGTGCCGTGAACACTTGAATGACATCACCCAAGAAGCGGACACTCCTGTAGCAGCCCACTTTAACTCGAGGGGCCATCGAGGTAAGACTGATGTCTTGGTAACTGGCCTAGTATCATGCTCCTCTGATCACCACAGTCGGCTCACTCTTGAGCACCGTCTGATCGCTCGTTGGGGCTGCCTCACCCCTCGTGGCATCAATGTATCCCTGTCCCTCTGAGGACCCTCCTGCCTCCGACTCCATCCTCCTACCTATGGACCTCTCTTCCTATTTCTCTTCTTGGGTCCTCTACTCCTCGTCCATCCCTGCTTTTCATATCCTCTTTGAGTAACCCCCATCTTGCCTTCTTCCTCCTAAACCCCCCCCCCCCTCTCCCTACACCTTTTTCTCTTCTGACTATCTTCATGTCCTTTACCTCTTTATCACTATATCACCTCTCCACCTGGACTGTACGTACGATCTCTCTGCCCACCTCTATTGTCCCTCGTCCTTCCTACCACCCCTCTGCTGATCTACTCCTAGCTCACCCCTCTCCTCTCTATTAACTTGTAGTCACTACTCATCTATACCTACTATTCCAGTATCCCCCTTATCCTGATGCCCACTTTCATTCCCCCCTTTGTTCTATCATTTCCCTACTTCTTTACCTCCTATGGTTCATACCTCTTGCACACCATCCCCTATTGCTCCACTTCTTCCAGACTTTCTCTTTTTCCATTCACTTCTGACCTACCGCCTCTCCCCCTATCCAGTTTTCACATACCTGCTTCTTATCCCTCCTCTCCATACCTCCTCCTCCAATACTTCCCTACCTCCCGATAGACTAACTTCCTCCGGACCACCCCTCTATCGCCCTTCTCATTATACCGGCTTTATTATTCTTCCTCACCGTATCTCTTCCTCCAGTATCCAATCCTTCCTTTCGTTGACCTACCTCTCAACTCGTTCAGTTCGAGGCCATCCATTCTGTAGAGTCCATCTCTCTCACCCACTGCCTAGTTTACTACTTTGTCGTGTCATTCTATTTCTTTCTCTTAACCTCTCGCGTGATCTCTCACTTCCATTGTTGAGTGATTTATATGTATTGCTTGTTGTGTCCCCGGAGTATCCTCGTCTATGCCCCCTTTCCCCCCCCCTTTTTTGGTTTTCCCGAAATTTGATCCTTTTTGCCCTCTTTACTGACCTGTCTTTGTCACGTGTTGCTTTCTATACACGTTCTCTGCGCTTTTAGTCATTTAGTCATTCCGACTGGTTTCAGCACGGATTACAGTTTTCCTGCTCCCTGCTCTGAGCTCAGCTAAGTACAATTTATTATACATTTTTCTCTCTCTTTTTCTATTTTATATATTTTGACGCCCATCATACCTCTCATCATGTAAAATTCATTTCTCTCTTTTCTTATTTTTGCATCCTACTTTCCTCGCCCTCCACTTTATCATCTAACATGTAGTAATTGTGCTTCACCGCTTGTTGTCGTTGTCCATGTATTCTGAAGAAGGCCACAGGCCGAAACGTCAGTATTGTGTTGTGTTCTTTATTTGTAAAGCTGTCACCATACCTTGGAGTGTTTAGCACACCCCACCATTGGCTCCTAGATGACTTGAGAACAACCCTAGACAACTGTGCAATAACTTCCAGAGAGTGGACATCCAGTGGATACCATCACACTGTAATATACACGGAAACGAAGGCGCAGACAAATTAGCTAGAGAGGGAGGGAGATTACTACAAGAGAACCATCTGGTCAGCTACGACGAAGCGAAATCTATCATCAAAGGCCAATTTCATGAAAAATGGAAATAAGAACACCCTAGAGTGTAGATATATATATATATATATATATATATAATACTTTACCTATGCACTGGCTACAACAGAATGAGAAACCACATGTTCACCAAACTCAAAACAGGAACTACCAGCCAATGCCACTGTACACTGGATAACTTGACGTCAGTATATATTCCACAGGATTGATCCACAGACCTGAGAAAGACAATGTGGTCCACACCCACATCCCTGGAAGAGAAACCCTTCGGGGCAACCGAATCCCTTAAACAGACAACTGCCTTCATAAGAGTCCGGAATCCTAGTCTGAATGAGCCATGATCGCAGAAAAAAGAAGAAGATATTGCATTATAGAAGAAACTATCAGTGGGTTTACACAACAATCATTACATTTAGTTCCAGAAGGAAGAAAACAAATTACGTTCTATGTACTGCCTGAAATACAGAGATTGCGCCTTGGCAGGAAGTGACGTCTTAGTGGATACGTGACTATCAGGGAACATTCAGAAAACAAGGGCAATCACAAATAATGTTTGTGTAGTCTTTGGTAGTTCATTATAAAATATATTCAATGGTTGGTGCAGGCCTGTTATCCAGCTTAATTCATATCTATACATCCTATTAAAGCAGTGACCTCCATATCACGGAGCGGTTGTACCTGATTGTGCCAGTTGAGTGTGCAAGAAGACGGCTTGTTTGATCATGACATCATTCAAATTTGGAATTGGTTTGTTATAGAAGTGTTATAGATTAGAGTAGAGTATAATAGAGTATAGTGAGTGGAGCGGAGCAGAGCAGAGCAGAGTACTCTACCCTACCATACCCTACCCTATCATAACCTACCCTGGGCTGCCACAAGGCTCACCATTGTCACCAGTTCTATTTAACGTGTACACAATAACGACCCAACAGCTGGATGGGAGGGAAGAACTATGACTTTGCTGATGATATTCTGGTATATCGACAGGGAAGAGACAGACGGGGAATCGCCTCCACAATGCAAGACGAACTCGATCGCATTTCATCCTGGTGTGGGGTTTCAGGTGCCTTGGTTAATCCTAATAAAGCATCAGTTTCATGGTTCTCCCTTAACAATCATATCGTTAATACAACCACACCGGTAGTACGAATGGGAGCTGATGAGGTGACCAGGGACAAGTTGATGACATACCTCGGAGTTAAGTTTGATCGCAGCCTGTGTTTTCGGGACCACGTCGACCATGTGATAACAAAATCCCGCAAAGGATTAGCCGCCTTGAAGGTCATGGCAGCTGCCAACATCGAGCAGAGGCTACTTATTCTTCTGTTCCAGGGATTAGTCCTCGCACCAATCGAGTATGCCCTGGCCATTCTTACTGTCAGTACGACTCAAATTGATAGGCTGGAGAAAATACAAAATTAAGCCATGCGCATTATCCTGGGATGTACGAGGGACACTCCCTGCGTATCAATGAGGTATCTTCTTGACTTTCCAACCATGGATGACAGAATTAAGATCTGGAGAGCACGAGCATACCTGAAGATTAGTACAGATACAGAGCATCCATTGCACCACGTGCTCAACACAGAGAAAGGTACCAGGCTAAAAAGAGGCAAATCATGGGTGGGCCGGGCAGAAGATGTCATCAAACAGGTCTGTGGGCTTACCAATATCAGCGTTGGTGAGGAGTGGATACCGGTGCCTACGTCATTCAAGGGAACTTTCTCATGTATTGTCACACTCGACAGGAAAAGTAGGGAACAGAACCCGGTCGTGGTTAATGCTGAGGTCAACGGTCTCATCTGCGATAATACCGATGAGAAAGATGCAGTCATCTATACAGACGGATCTGTAAGACGACACGAAAGAAGTGCATGGGCATTTACAGCACGCTCAGCAGGCAGAATAGCCAAGGAAGACAGTGGTGCATACGCCATGACCACGAGTAGCATGACAATGGAGGTGATGGCAGTGACCAAGGCATTCAAATGGTTAGAGTCACAAGACTACATCCACGCATGTATACTGAGTGATTCGATGAGCATGATAAAAAAAGTGGAGGCGGGCTATGTACGCATGCAATGGGTAGAGTCGTTGCAGAAATCCAAAATACGTAAGGTCACCTTTGTCTATGTCCCTGGACATGCGGGAGTACGGGGAAATGAGAGAGCGGACAGGTTGGCTAGCTGCGCTGTCGTTGAGGACGGGCAACCGATGGATCGGGCGGACATCATCAATGCCCTTCGAGATGTTGGAAGAGCACAGAACTTCGACAAACACAGATCAACGTCACTTCTTCGGATGATGGAAATGGGAGTTAAGATGGGCACGGCCAGAAATGAGAAACTTGGTGGCCGTGTAAGAAGACTTATCAACCAACATAGAACTGGAGTCGTCAGTCGCTGGACACTGAGGGAATTGCTGAGGAGGGGATCTGAGCACCTATGGACATGTTCAGAGTGCAATGATGATGACCCGCAAATGACTCAATAACTCAATAACCTACCCTACAAAACCCTACTCTACTTGTACCCGCACCACCACCTGTTATCTCGCCTGTACCGACTGCGGCTAAACTGATGATATCACTGATCGTTTAACTCGTGACTCTCCTGATAACGACGAGCCCCACTCTCTGCTGGACACAGACCAATGTTTGACGTTAACGCTGTCCGCCTGCTGTACTGATCGGCGGATTTCCTTCCGCCAGAATTTGCTGGAAGGATGGATTCATGAATTGCGTTGCTGCCGGACTTCTTAATTGGATAGAATGCTACTCAGGACTGGTTCGGGAACTGCTGCTGGATTTCCGTATTGTCCTACGTATAGTAGTAGTACTTCGCGTTGTTTTTCTAACGACCGTCCCTGCAGATATCCAGACCTACAACTGTTCCGCAACCCTACGTTTGTTCGTCGCCATACCGATTCGCGATACCAACACTGATTCAATTACTGACCAAGACTGTTCGTTATACAATAGGCTTAACTTTATTCACCTGAAGACATTCCGCTCTTCTACCATAGCGGGACCAAACTAACGATCACCTTGCATACACATAAATGCAGATGACAAATGATCAGTTCTACAAACACAATTTCAACTATGGCAAGCTACTTGCTCGCTAGTAATACCCACTAAGACTTCACTGTCCAATCAAAATTACATTAGACTGTCGACCTCTTGCTCACACATGATTAATAGGATAAATGTTCAATTCCACAAATACAACTGGATCCACGGCAAGCGCCTTGTTCGCTCCAAATGCACAGTGAGGCTTCACAGTCAATCAAATTACATAACACTGTCGACCTCTTGCTCACGCATGTTTAATAAGATAGATGTTCATTTTCCCAAATACAACTGGATCAACGGCAAGCGCTTTGCTCGCTCAAAGTGCACAGTGGGACGTCACTGTCCATCAAAGCTGCATAACACTGTCGGATTCTTGCTCACACATGATTAAGAAGATAAATGTTCAATTTCACAAATACAACTGGATCAACGGCCAGCTCCTGGGTCACACCTAACGAAATCTAAAAGTAAATTGCTCTTCACAAAAGCTGACATAGTTAGCGAGCCCAGTGCTCTCACATACAGATTATCCACATGTTCACTTCTGCCCCTACACTACGTCTATGGCAAGCTCCTTGCCCGAACAGTCTTACACTAAGACTGTCACTGTCCACTAAAGAAAGACTGTCACTGTCCACTAAAGACAACTAAAACTCACAGCAAGCTCCTTGCACACCCAGTCTTACACTAAGACTGTTACTGTCCACTAAAGACAACTAAAACCCACAGCGAACTCCTTGCTCGCCCAGTCTTACACTAAGACTGTCACTGTCCACTAAAGACAACTAAAACTCACAGCGAACTCCTTGCTCGCCCAGTCTTACACTAAGACTATCACTGTCCACTAAAGACAACTAAAACTCACAGCAAAGTCCTTGCTCGCCCAGTCTTACACTAAGACTGTCACTGTCCACTAAAGACAACTAAAACTCACAGCGAAGTCCTTGCTCGCCCAGTCTTACACTAAGACTGTCACTGTCCACTAAAGACAACTAAAACTCACAGCGAACTCCTTGCTCGCCCAGTCTTACATTAAGACTGTCACTGTCCACTAAAGACAACTAAAACTCACAGCGAACTCCTTGCTCGCCCAGTCTTACACTAAGACTGTCACTGTCCACTAAAGACAACTAAAACTCACAGCGAACTCCTTGCTCGCCCAGTCTTACACTAAGACTGTTACTGTCCACTAAAGACAACTAAAACTCACAGCGAACTCCTTGCTCGCCAGTCTTACACTAAGACTATAACTGTCCACTAAAGACAACTAAAACTCACAGCGAACTCCTTGCTCGCCCAGTCTTACACTAAGACTGGTACTGTCCACTAAAGACAACTAAAACTCACAGCGAACTCCTTGCCCGCCCAGTCTTACACTAAGACTATCACTGTCCACTAAAGACAACTAAAACTCACAGCGAACTCCTTGCTCGCCCAGTCTTACACTAAGACTGTCACTGTCCACTAAAGACAACTAAAACTCACAGCGAACTCCTTGCCCGCCCAGTCTTACACTAAGACTGTTACTGTCCACTAAAGACAACTAAAACTCACAGCGAACTCCTTGCTCGCCCAGTCTTACACTAAGACTGTCACTGTCCACTAAAGACAACTAAAAAACTCACAGCGAACTCCTTGCCCGCCCAGTCTTACACTAAGACTGTTACTGTCCACTAAAGACAACTAAAACTCACAGCGAACTCCTTGCCCACCCAGTCTTACGCTAAGACTGTTACTGTCCACTAAAGATAACTAAAACTCACAGCGAACTCCTTGCTCGCCCAGTCTTACACTAAGACTGTTACTGTCCACTAAAGACAACTAAAACTCACAGCGAACTCCTTGCCCGCCCAGTCTTACACTAAGACTGTTACTGTCCACTAAAGACAACTAAAACTCACACCGAACTCCTTGCTCGCCGAACTGACACTGAAAAACAAACACATCTTCAAAGGTCGATAAAGCAACTGGTTACCGCTTTCCGGCGACCCTGCTTTCAGGTCTACCGACTGAGAACCCCCCCCCCCCCCCCCAAAAAAAAAAAAAAGTGCAATTCACATATATCTTTTGTCTTCAGCCAATCAGCACCCTTCTTCCAAATCCCCCCTTCTACTGAACTGTATCAACCATTCAGAGAATTCGTTATACTGACTGAGCTGAATTTGTTCACTCTCTCCCCGTGAAATGTCGACGTTTTCTTGAATCACTCACTCATCATATTGTTACACATTTTCACCCTCCACTTTTACATACTCTACCCTACACTACCATATTCTACCCTACCCTACCCTACCCTACCCTATTCTACTCTACTCTGTGTTTCGCTGCCCTTCTCATCCTATTTCCAGATATAGACGAAACCTGCATTCGTTGTTTCCGTGAATACTTTATATATATGGCGTTAACATGGAAAGCGACACTCCTATAACAAACCAATTACAAATTTCATTGATGTCATGATCATTTAAACAAGCAGTCTTCTTGCACACTCAACTGGCACAATCAGGAACGACAAGTATACTCCGCGATATGGAGGTCACTGCTTCGATAGAATGGTAAGATGTGAAGTTAGCTGAACATTAGGTCTACACCAACCAATGAACATATTTTATGAAGAATGACCAACGATCACACAAACGTCAACCAATGAACATATTTGATGAAGAATTACCAAAGATTACACAAACGTCAACCAATGAACATGTACCAGTGAAATAGCCCTTCTGGCTATTTACATTCTCGAACACTTGATTTGGTACACTCAGGATCAGGCTTCACGCCTTCTCGTGGACTCTAGATCTGCCGCTGCTGGTACTTCAAGGTTCAGGTTCACCCGTTGATCGACTTCGCGTTGTGACTCTGTAGCTGACAACTCATGGCTCGTTCTTCGTAGGACACATCACCCCTTCGACAACAGCAAGGAACAACACCAGGGCTAGTTATAACAGTTTAATAGATAAAACAGTTTGTTCATATTACCATGGCACACCGCCAATACTCATATCTCACAGTTCACAATTAGCATGTTAACATTGATGAAGGTCTCTCTTATGGTAACTATGGCGCACAGCCAACAATTCACACCAACACCTTGATACTTATGAAGGTCTCTTTTGACATGACTAAATGTTTATTGAAAGTATCTATATCCTATTGGCGCACAGCCAACAGTTCATACCGAACATCTTGATGCTGATGAAGGTTTATTCATGGTACTAATAATGGCACACAGCCGACAGTTCATACCTAACATCTTGATGCTGATGAAGGTTTATTCATGGTACTAATAATGGCACACAGCCGACAAGTCATACCTAACATCTTGATGCTGATGAAGGTTTATTCATGGTACTAATAATGGCACACAGTCGACAAGTCATACCTAACATCTTGATGCTGATGAAGGTTTATTCATGGTACTAATAATGGCACACAGCCAACAGTTCATACCTAACATCTTGATGCTGATGAAGGTTTATTCATGGTACTAATAATGGCACACAGCCGACAAGTCATACCTAACATCTTGATGCTGATGAAGGTTTATTCATGGTACTAATAATGGCACACAGCCAACAAGTCATACCTAACATCTTGATGCTGATGAAGGTTTATAATGATAAGGCACACAGCCGACAAGTCATACCTAACATCTTGATGCTGATGAAGGTTTATTCATGGTACTAATAATGGCACACAGCCAACAAGTCATACCTAACATCTTGATGCTGATGAAGGTTTATAATAAGGCACACAGCCGACAAGTCATACCTAACATCTTGATGCTGATGAAGGTTTATTCATGGTGCTAATAATGGCACACAGCCGACAAGTCATACCTAACATCTTGATGCTGATGAAGGTTTATTCATGGTACTATTAATGGCACACAGTCAACAAGTCATACCTAACATCTTGATGCTGATGAAGGTTTAGAAATGATAAGGCACACAGCCGACAAGTCGTACCTAACATCTTGATGCTGATGAAGGTTTATTCATGGTACTAATAATGGCACACAGCCAACAAGTCATACCTAACATCTTGATGCTGATGAAGGTTTATAATAAGGCACACAGCCGACAAGTCATACCTAACATCTTGATGCTGATGAAGGTTTATTCATGGTGCTAATAATGGCACACAGCCGACAAGTCATACCTAACATCTTGATGCTGATGAAGGTTTATTCATGGTACTATTAATGGCACACAGCCAACAAGTCATACCTAACATCTTGATGCTGATGAAGGTTTAGAAATGATAATAAGGCACACAGCCGACAAGTCGTACCTAACATCTTGATGCTGATGAAGGTTTATAATAAGGCACACAGCCGACAAGTCATACCTAACATCTTGATGCTGATGAATGTTTATTCATGGTACTAATAATGGCACACAGCCGACAAGTCACACCTAACATCTTGATGCTGATGAAGGTTTATAATGATAAGGCACACAGCCGACAAGTCATACCTAACATCTTGATGCTGATGAAGGTTTATAATGATAAGGCACACAGCCGACAAGTCACACCTAACATCTTGATGCTGATGAAGGTTTATAATGATAAGGCACACAGCCGACAAGTCATACCTAACATCTTGATGCTGATGAATGTTTATTCATGGTACTAATAATGGCACACAGCCGACAAGTCATACCTAACATCTTCATACTGACGAAGGTCTCTCTTGACATAACTAATTGTTCATAAAAAGGCTCTCCAATAATGGCTCATAGCTGATAGCCTACACCTAACATCTTAATTGCTGATAAAGGTCTCTCTTGACATAACTAATTGTTCATAGAAAGGCTCTCCAATAATGGCTCATAGCCGATAGCCTACACCTAACATCTTAATTGCTGATAAAGGTCTCGATTTCAGAATAATGGCACACAGCCTACACTTTATTCTTAACCATGGGATTCCTGTAAAGGTCTACGTTAGACCTAGCTTTCACTAAGCTCATTTGTCTAAAGTCTCACATTGATCACTATATCTTCAACAGATCCTTCCTATCCCTGTCTAGTTCATTCTTATAGCCCTAGCTATCACTCAGCTACTTGACTGCCTAGGTCTAGAGCTATTCACACACTAACCTGACAATTGTGAAACTTGTCCATCTCCCCTGCCCACAGTCTCGTTTGTCTTGTGGACACAACATCTGCATTGGGCCCCGACTTAAGCTCGACTAAACTATCTTTTCCCTTGTTCTTTCTCTCCAATTTCGGTCACTCATCTCCCTCGCCCCGCACGCTTTCTCCTTGACCTTTCTATTTCCCGTGAATCTACTGCTCTCCCTCACTTGTCTCCCCTTACATGATTTCCCCGTGATCTGTCACTTTTAATCACAACATCTAATATTACAATTATCTCCCCTCTCAACATCTTAATTTTCATCATTACTTCCCCTTGTCCTATCTTTTATTTATCTCTCTTCTTCAAACATATTTGATGAAGAATTACCAACGATCACACAAACGTCAACCAATGAACATATTTTATGAAGAATTACCAACGATCACACAAACGTCAATCAATGAACATATTTGATGAAGAATTACCAACGATCAACATACGTCAATGAACATATTTTATAAAGCATTACCAAAGACCACACCGCATAAAGGTGCGCATTAACTGATTTTAGATACACATCATCATCATCATATGCCATACCGGTTGGCGTAGGCGATCATGTACCTCCACAATCTTCTATCTACAGTGCATCGTATCAGTTCTGTTGTTGACTGTTTTCCATGCCATGACACCAAGCTATCCAGTATTTTCTCTCTTTGTCGCCCGCGATCTCTCTTTCCTTTTATTTTGCCAGTTGTAACCAAGTATTCCAACTTTCCTCTTCTCATGATGTGCCGAAAATGTTGATTGTATTTTCCCTCCAATTTTACTTTTATTAGGCTGTTGTGTCTTTTATCATGACCCAAAAATTTCATTTGTCTTGCTCTAATTGTGTTTAGTATTTCTCTTTTTCATTTTTTGTTGTTTTAAAACTTCCTCGTTTGTTTTCTTTTCTTTCCATCCAATTCTACCTACTCTATAAATCCATATTACAAAAGGCTTCAATTTTCTATTCTGTTTTCTGGTCTAATGTCCATGTTTCTGCACCATACAGGAATATTGAGAAGATGTAACATTTTGCTATTCTTAGTTTTAGCCCTGGTGTTATTTGTTTTGATGTTAGTATATTTTTGATGGCATTGAACTTACTTTTTGCCATACCTATTCTTTTATTTATTTCAGTTGTACATTTTCCATCACTGGTTATAGTATGTCCCAGGTAGTTGTAGCTCTGGACTGTCTCCAGATGTATTCCCTCAACTGTGATATTTAATTGTAGGTCTTGAGAATTCTCTTTGTTTATGATCATAGTTTTAGTCTTTTTGATATTCATATCTAGTCAATATTTTTTGCTTGTCATATTTATTACATTAAGTAATTGTAGGTCTTTAGGATTTTCTGCTAGTAGAACAGTATCATCAGCATATCTTAGTTATTGATTATCTTTCCATTAATTTTTAGGCCTGGCATCTCTGAGATGTTTTTAAAGATTTGCTCAGTGTATAAATTGAACAAGCTTGGTGATAGGATGCATCCTTGTCTTATTCCTCTTTTTATATCAATGGGTGTAGAGTTCTCCTTGTTATATTTTATTAATGCTGTTTGCTCCCAGTACAAATTACATATCAGTCGTATGTCTGTGTCATCCAAATTTATATCTTTTAGGCCGTCTATAAGTTGGTTATGGTGTATTCTATCAAATGCTTTGGCGTAGTCTATGAAGCAAGCATATATTGGTTTGTTTACTTCTATGTACTTTTCGATCAATGTTCTCATGCTGAATATGGCTTCTAAGGGTCCCACTGTTTTTCCTAAATCAGAATTGCTGCTCATCAAATTCAGTATTAATTTTATTCTGAATCCTCCCTTGTATAACTTTTAGTAAAATTTTGGTTACCTGGCTCATTAGGCTTATTGTTCTAAAATCACTACATTCAACTGCACCATTCTTTTTAGCCAATGCAATGAAAGTTGATGTTTTTAGTTCATTTGGTATGTATCCTGTATGGTTTATGTCAATGCATATGTCTGTGATCACTTCAATGCCAAAATCTTCTAGTGCCTGTATCATCTCTGTATATTGTCAGGTCCTGCTGCGTTTCCCTTTTTCATTGTTTTTATAGCTTTTTCTACTTCAGATTTTATAGCTGGATGTACCTTTTATAAATGTTTTTTTTTGTCCCTTTCATCATGAAGTAATTCTGTTATGTATTCCTGCCATCTATTATTATATATATTAGAGATAGTAGCAATTATATTAGCAACCCAGAATAGCAGAAACACTATTAGTCAGGCTGAGTGCGACAGATGAACTGATGTGAGGTTGTCCAGTATAGGATGTGAATTTCTTTATCCTGAAGTGTGAATGGCTGAGCAGAAAGTATAAACCACTGGCAGTTGTAAATATCTTGTGAATAGTTTGATATTGTTATGGTTGCTGAATAAAGTTTATGCAACCTTTTAACACAAGTCTTCAGTGTGCAGCCATTTCTTCATTCCAGCAGTCGTTTATGCACGTCATGACGCAGAACTGAAGTTGTGAGTTGTCACGGGCACATAGAAGTTGAAGAGTCAAGAATTCAATGCAGAACAGTCCAGCTCACTTGCAAAGTATGATCAGGGTACATTGTGTACCTGAAAGCAAAACCGGTCACAGACATGGTAGTCGTCGAGATTGACAGCTGAGAATGTGGGTGAGTGCAAGCTACCATAGCGCAGCTCGTTTAACATCATTGTGTAGCTGTTACGATAGGCCGGGTTACGAGAGAACCATACCTGGTTTACAAACCAACAACATTGGTTTACAAGATAACTTCAGTCTACAAACTCCTGTTCATTTACAATCACTGTTGTTTACAATAAAACGTGTTTGTTTACAGATGGACAGAATAGCAAAGAGCTTAATAGAATGGTAGATTGAGGAGAAATGATGAAGAGAATAGCAAAAAGCTTATTTGAATTTAATTGTTAGTAGACCAATGGTCTACAAAACACAAAAAATATACTAACATCAAAACAAATAACACCAGGGCTAAAACTAAGAATAGCAAAATGTTACATCTTCTCAATATTCCTGTATGGTGCAGAAACATTGACATTAGACCAGAAAACAGAACAGAAAATTGAAGCCTTGAAATATGGATTTATAGAATAGGTAGAATTGGATGGAAAGAAAAGAAAACAAATGAGGAAGTTTTAAAACAACTAAAAATGAAAAGAGAACTACTAAACACAATTAGAGCAAGACAAATGACATTTTTGGGTCATGTTAAAAGACACAACAGCCTAATAAAAGTAATATTGGAAGGGAAAATACTAGGTAAAAGAGGCAGACCAAGACTAACATGGACGAGTAACATCAAAAGATGGACAAGACAATTTATGACAGCCTGCACCATCAAAGCAAGAAACAGAGTGGAATGGCGAACCATGGTAGCTAACCTTCGCTGCAGAGATGGAACTCGATGATGATGATGAGACCAATGGGAATTATGAAAGAGATCTTGACTCGGAAAGTTGTGGAGAAGCCACACCAGCCAATACGACAATGAATGATTATGGCGACTGTCACATTCAATGTTAATCTTATCTTTTTATCAGACATCAGGTTTGTCTGAGCAAAGACATAAGGAGAAGAGCTGGTTGTAGGTCCATCTGTACTTGGAGCTCATCTTGTAGTAGAGGAAGATGTTGACACTGGAGTTGATGACCTCTAGCAGCATGGCCAGTGACCACAAACTGTGGTACACGTTGTAATGTGCTCCAGTCACAGAGAAGTCCGGTACAAAAAAAACTACAATACCAGCGATCAGTACAACCATAGTCATGGTAGCTCCTGTCACAGAGAAGTCCGGTACAAAAAAAACTACAATACCAGCGATCAGTACAACCATAGTCATGGTAGCTCCTGTCACGTTTAGACATTTGTTTGGACTTCTGGTCGACGTTCACTGTTTGTCGCCATTCATGTTTCTGTCCCAGTTTGTAAATTAATATCAAGGTGAAGGTTAGAACAGACAGGAAGCATAATAGTATTGCCATAGCATGCATGAAGAATATTACACCTTCCAACGCTGCATGGTGGCTGCTGATGGCCACACACAGAATGGTCCTGTTCGAGTCTGGGTTAAACTTCCAGGTGTAGTACATGGTAAAGAATAGAGATAAGCCTGTTATAAATGTGAACGTGTAGATACCGACCATAACTGTAGCTGTCAATTTGGGAGTGATCAATCGTTTGATGTGTAGAGGAAAGACAACACACAGACATCTCTCAGCAGTGATAAAAAGACGGATTTCAAGCACGTGATTTGAGTGAATATTTCCAGAGGCACCCCAGAAGTAGGAACTGAAAATCGGTGTAGACAATCAGTAAATTTAAGTTCACGAAGAATGTGGTAAACAAATAAGTTATATAATTGTTGGAAAACTAAACTACGCAGATCAGAAACTGCAAGATAGAAGAAGCTAATGTTGGTTGTTGTGTTCAGACGTAGTCTGTAATAGACCACCATGTTGATGACGTTTGCTACAGACCCGAACAGACTCACAACACCACCAAGTAAAGGTAAGGTAAAGTACGAGATTTGAACCGGCGTCTTAGCACGCTAGTTTATACCCATATGTGCTCGGCCGCCTATCCAGAAATGTTCGGATATATCTGTATAGTGTCGCCTCAAGCATGGAAACTCAGATGCGAATTAACATTCCTCACCTTCCCAGGGTAATACCCTGGTACTCATTTCTGCCAATGGCTGGGTCGACCATGGGGGTATTGTTTTTTCCAACCATGTGTACAATTCACACTGCTCCCAGCGGGAATCGAACACAAGTTGACCGAACGTCAGTAGGCCCAGTCGGGTGTTTTTCCCAACTAGGCTACCGAGGCCCCCCACACATGAACTACACGAAAATATTCTCAGGAGTTGACAACACAGAAAGAGCAACACATGGAGTAGGTTTTATCATCGACCCAGAACACGCAAAGAACATTCTAGAAATAAAATACCATTCAGAAAGAATTATCACAATTAAACTACTAGAAGACGATCGAAAAACAAATTACATTCAAATCTATGCACCATGCAACAACAATGAAAGAGACAGCGAAGAATTATTTGTCACGTAACAAAATTGACGAAAGCGACGACATGTTAGTGATGGGAGATTTTAATGGAAGACTTGGGAAACGCAACAGTGAGAACAGTGATATCTTATGATCCTTTGGCGATAAAACGGCTGAAATAAACGAAAACGGAAGCAGACTGCTGGATCTATGCAATCAAAATGATTTATTTATCACCAACACATTCTTCAAACACAGAGAGTTGCAAGTATACACCTGGTACAAATGGAGTGACACAACATGCAGAAGCCAGATAGATTTTATACTAACAAGAAAAGAGAACAAGAAAAGAGTAACCGACATTAGAGCAATCCCAAATATTACAGACGACACGGATCACAAGATGGTTATGATCACATTAAGACAGCCAAAAATAAAGAGAATATACGAAAACAAACAAAAGAAGTGAAAAGAACAGACAATAAAAATAAAACAATTAAACGATCAAGAAACAAGGAAAACCCTAGAATAAAACTAACAGAGGAATTCAAGAAACTCCCTAACGAAGTATGCACAGTAGAAGAAGAGTGGAAACAATTTAAGGAAACAGTAACCAACATCTCTAAAACAGTTGGTGGAACGAAGCTATGAACAAGAGAAGGGAAAAAGAGCACCCCGTGGTGGAACGAAACAATCAGAGAAGCAATTAAAGAAAAGAAGAAACTGTTTAAAAATTGGAGGGAGAACAAGAACCAAGAAAAATATGCCTTAGTTCGAAAAAGAGTTAAAATGCTGATCAAAGAAGCTAAGCAAAGGAATTGGACAGAATTCGGACAAAACATGAGCAGGGACTTCAAGACAGTCACAAGAGATTTCTACAAAGCAGTAAAAGCCACAAGAGCGAGAAACCATGATCCTACTGAGCTCATAAATGACAAAGACAGACACCCAATATCAAATAACCAACATATGCAACAGAGATGGAAAGAATATTTTGAAGACCTGTTAAACATAACAACTACCAATAAGACAACAAAAACCACGCTAGAACTCACAAATACTGAACCCAACATCATGAAAGAGGAAATAGAAGAAGTCATCAAATATGCACCAAGAAATAAAGCACCGGGGATAGATAACTACCAATAGAAATAATAGCAGCAGCAGCAGGAGAAACAGGAGTGCAATGGCTGCACAGAATATTTAATGCAGCACAGCACCAACAACAAGCCCCAGAAGACTGGCAACAGGCAATCATCATACCAATATGGAAAAAGAAAGGTAGCAAAAGTAACTGCAATCAATATAGAGGTATATCTCTTCTCAGCCATGTAGGAAAGCTATACGCCAACATATTGGAAAAAAGGCTGAGACCAATAATAGAACTACAGTTAAGCGATTCTCAAATGGGGTTTCGAAAAAACAGAGGATGTACCGACGCACTATTCACATTAAAACAGCTTGCAGAAAAAACGACAGAACACAATCAAAACTTATACATAGCCTTCATTGACCAGGAAAAAGCATTCGACAGAGTAAAAAGAGAACAACTGTGGGAGGTACTAACAACATACGGAGTAAGCCAACATTTAACCAACCTTATTAAAAGCCTCTGCGTCAACAGCAGCTGCATAGTCAGAACAGCAGCAGGCTACACAGACCACTTCGAAGTTAGATTAGGAGTGAGACAGGGGTGCGTACTATCCCCCCTACTGTTTATTACATACATGGACCATATATGCAAGCTAGCCAACCCATCAGAGACAGAGGAGATCAACGAGCTTCTATTTGCAGACGACCAGACACTAATACATGAAACAATAGAAGACCTACAAGAACACTTAAGCAAACTCAACAGCTCAGGCACAAAATACAACATGAAAATCAACATCAACAAAACAGAAGTCATGAATGTCGCCAAAAATAAACATAATATCAACATAACTATAGAAGGCAGCCAACTAAAACTAGTAGAGGAATTCAAATACCTAGGAAGTGTAATGACAAACGATAATTCTCAAACAGCAGAGATAGAATCAAGATGCAACAAAGCTTGTCAAATCATCGGACAGTTATCACCACTATTGTCCAACAAGGAAATAACTCTGGAGGCAAAACGAGCACTATACAATACAATCTTCACCCCAACGTTGTGCTACCATTGCCAGACCTGGACCCTAGATGCAAGAACAATAAGAAAAATAACTTCTACAGAGATGAAATGTGTTAGACGAATGACAGGAAACAGTCTGAGAGATAAAATCAGAAATGAAGAACTGAGAAAAACGCTAGGAATAGCCCCCGCCATAGAATATTTAAGGAAACAGATAAAATGGTTTGGCCACGTGACAAGGCAGAAAGAACAAAACACAACACAACACAACGAGCCTTCAACAAACGTTGTGAGAACACCAGACCCAATGGTCGACCACAAAAAAGATGGGTCGATGGAATATTAATGGAAGCACTAGGAAACATAACAGCAGCAGAGGTGAACAGAAGAGCAAAAGACCGCAAATTATATCTCCCCTCGCTGAAAGGCAGATGAGGAAGGAAAGAAGAAGAATGCATAAAACAATATACAATTTATATATTCCACTTATACCAATACCATGTGCATCCTTGTTACAACTCCTGCTGCTAAACATAAAACAATATACAATATTCCACTTATACCAATACCATGTGCATCCTTGTTACTACTCCTGCTGCTAAACATAAAACAATATACAATATTCCACTTATACCAATACCATCCTTGTTACTACTCCTGCTGCTAAACATAAAACAATATACAATATTCCACTTATACCAATACCATGTGCATCCTTGTTACAACTCCTGCTGCTAATTCCTTGCCCTGTTTACTGTTATCCTCCAACTTTGTTTACAATGTTTATAAATGATGATCTACTTAATGTACACAGTCACATGCTTAATCTATTGACACCTTTGGAATACCATTGATTGAATTCCAGAGAATGTTCTTATCCTGCCTTGTCATCAGCACTCTTTCTTCTGTGACATGAGGACGCTTCAAGGCGTTGACTTGCATTGTTTGCTGATCCTACCCATGTCTATTGTGTTCACTTTCTAAGCACTTGCTAGTGCACCTTCTTTGCTTGCCAGTATACGCTTGTGGCATGTCATCACTGCCCAGTGTAAACAGGGCTGTAAACCTGCTTTTATACACAGCCTTGTAAACTAGAGATTTCTTTATTAACTGAAGAGAAACTTTTCTTACACCGAGAGAGGGAGAGAGATTTAGTCATTTCCTCATAAAGGAATGTCGTCGTAAATCTCTGGCTCTCCCATCACTAACAACCTCAGCTTCCTCTATCACCACATCAAATACACTCAGTCTTGGTGAAACCTGATACTTACTAGTCTTGGCCGCTCGTGCTTTCCTTTAGTGACTCTGCTCATTCGTTGGTAAGACTGTCAATAATCGTACATCTCATTGGTTTAGTTTAACTGTTAATTTGGACTACAGTACCACTATCTACTTGAAAGTTAGTGCACGTGGAAGTCTCTCATAAAATGAACATCACGACTTTATTGGCACAGTTCAATAAAATAACAATACATTAATGATCACAAACCAGCAGTCTAACATCACCGCTCGGTTATTCACTGTCAATGCTAGGAATTATGAATTATCAACTAACTCTGGCAATCATTCTCATTGCCTTCCTCTCGTCCATCACTAAATGACTACAACTACAACGAGCGGTCTCTCGGGAATGTCACTTCCCCATACATACTGTGTTTTTAAACTCTCTCCATACAGTCCCCTACTCCCTCTCTTTCCTTACATTCTTAATTACACCTAACACACACACATCACATTTGTAAAGCTGCTTCTCCTGTATGTTTTCTCTTATGGATTGTTAGATGACCATTTTCAGTAAAACGTACACCACACACAACACATTTGTAAGGCTGATAACCTGTATGCTTTCTCTTGTGCCTTATTAAATTGCCACTTTGAGTAAAACTTATACCACACACATCACATTTGTAAGGCTTATCTCCTGTATGTTTTCTCTTGTGCATTGTTAGACTGTGATTTACAGTAAAACATACACCACATACATCACATGTGTAAGGCTTCTCTCCTGTATGTTTTCTTTTGTGTATCATCAGTTTGCAACTCTGAGTAAAACTTACACCACACACATCACATTTGTAACTTTCCTCTTCTGTATGTTTTCTCTTGTGTGTTGTTAGACTGCAGTTTTCAATAAAACATACACCACACACATCACATTGGTAAGGCTTCTCTCCTGCATGCTTTCTTTTGTGTATCATTAGACTGCTACTTCGCGTAAAACTTACATCACACACATCACATTTGTAAGGTTTCTCTCCTGTATGTTTTCTCTTGTGATTTATTAGACTGTGATTTACAGTAAAACATACACCACACACATCACATGTGTATGGCTTCTCTCCTGTATGTTTTCTTTTGTGTATCATTAGTTTGCCACTTTGAGTAAAACCTACACCACACACGTCACATTTGTAAGGTTTCTCTCCTGTATGTTTTCTCTTGTGGATTGTTAGATGTTCATTCTGAGTAAAACCTACACCACACACGTCACATTTGTAAGGTTTCTCTCCTGTATGTTTTCTTTTGTGTATCATTAGTTTGCAATTTTCAATAAAAGCTACACCACACACATCACATTTGTAAGGCTTCTCTCCTGTATGTTTTCTCTTGTGCTTTGTTAGACTACCATTTAAAGTAAAACCTACACCACACACATCACATTTGTAAGGCTTATCTCCTGTATGTTTTCTTGTGTGTATCATTAGTTTGCCATTTTCAAAAAATGCTACACCACACACATCACATTTGTAAGGCTTCTCTCCTGTATGTCTTCTTTTGTGTATCGTTAGTTTGCCACTCTGAGTAAAACTTACACCACACAAATCACATTTATAAGGTTTCTCTCCTGTATGATCAATCTTGTGCAATATTAGACTGCGATTTTCAATAAAACTTACACCACACACATCACATTTGTAAGGCTTCTCTCCTGTATGTTTTCTTTTGTGTATCATTAGTTGGCCACTTTGAGAAAAACTTACGCTACATACATCACATTTGTAAGGCTTCTCTCCTGTATGTATTCTTTTGTGTATCATTAGTTTGCTATTTTCAAAAAAAGCTACACCACACACATTACATTTGTAAGGCTTCTCTCCTGTATGTTTTCTCTTGTGCCTTTTTAGACTGCCGTTTTCAGTAAAACTTACACCACACACATCACATTTGTAAGGCTTCTCTCCTGTATGTTTTCTCTTGTGTGTCACTAGACTGTCATTTCTGGTAAAACTAACACCACATACATCACATTTGTAAGGCTTCTCTCCTGTATGCTTTCTCTTGCATGTTCTCAGTTCTGTACCTTGATAATCATCACAACCAGTCAAATAAACTTGAGACTGAAGCACCTTCTCTTTCCCTATCACTTGTCTAGGATTACTGTTATTGACCTCCTGGAGATTAGTATCTTGACTGCAGCCATCACCTTGACCTGTCTGAGAAGAAGCAGAGATTAAACTATAAAAATAAATCATCAATTTAAATGTTGAAGTGGGATGTAACTCTTATAGTCTAAAATATTGTCTTTGTTTATTTTGAAGATTTGAATTGTGGGAATAAAACTATAACATTTGTATGTGACAATCTAAATGAGTGACTGACCCTGTTGTGTGTGCAAATTGTAACATCAATATCTTAATATCAATAGGTGACTTCAAGTGTTGTTAGCTGTAATTGTGTACTTTACCTCAGCATTATCAATATAGACAAAAGGTCCATGCTCAGGGCAACTTCCTTCAAATTTCTGTTGACATTTCTCACAATCTGAACAAAGAAATGGATTATCAATGAGTGGTTTTAACATACAGACTGACAAAGATGGCAATGTGAAATGAGATACAAAGTGTGAAATAATTGTCACATGAAGTGACCAAGTAAAAACAGACATAACTCAAGTTGTCAGATAAAACTTACATAGAAAACTGTCATTGTCAGGACAAGAAAGAGATGGAGAATTAGTCTGTTCCATCTTAATAACAGGGGACACATCACTTTCTTCCTCCCTGTTTACTTCCATCTTTACTGTCTCAACCTGGAAATATTATTTTGTACATTTAGAACACATTACAAGTAAAATAAAATAGAATTATGGGAGCACATAAGCATACACAGCTGGGTAAATCAGGCAGACAACAACAGTAAAGGACCTGGCAATGTTAATGGATCAAAAGACAAAACTGCAATTAAAATTATGACAATTAACACAAGTGATATCTTAGGAGAAGAAGTGTAGATTGTGAATAATATTTAGTAAAAAGTAGTAGAAATAGCAGATATCAGACTAGTGAGCGTAAAGTGCAAACAATAACAACATATATCAGACTAATGATCGTAAAGTGCAAACAATAACAACATATATCAGACTAATGGGTCAATAGTACAAACAGGAATAGCAGATATCAGATTAATTTTAGTTAGACAAGAGCCCACGTATAACAGCAAATTAAATAAAATCCATAATTGCTCAACTGTCCATGTCAGTGAAATCAACCAAATTAACATCTCATCTAATTGAAGGATCCAAACAAAGAAATGTAGCTACAGTCATCATAGGAGCCACAGCACACAGACCAAAAGACATTAGGCATAGCTGCACTAAAAATGAACACAACTATCTGTCCTTCGTCATATAATATCATATTCAATGTAAGCAATTGGAATATTGAAACATGATCGAGATGAAAAACACAGCTCCTGGTGTGCACAAAGCACTAAACTCAGTAGCTCCAGCAGCAAGCCGGACTTGGAATATGAGAAACCTGCAACAAAGAACACTTTTCAGACTGAGCCTCAATGGTTCCTGTCGTCTATCTCCTATATTGAGTGGTAGTCATATCAGACTGAGTGAAAAGTGCAAACAGAAACCCCAAAAATGTACCTTTATACACTAAGGAAATTAGCGATAAACAGTGTGGTTTTCTTGGAGGTAAAGGAACAAGCAATGCCATAAACATCATAAGATCTTTAGTAGAAAGAGCCATAGAGGTGAAAACAGATCTATACCTATGTTTCCTATATTATACCAAAGCATTTGACAAAGTAAAGCACCAAGAAATAATCAAAATTTTAGAAAGCATAAACGTAGACAGCAAAGATCTAAGAATAATAAAGAACATGCACTGGCAACAAACAGCGGCCATAAGAACTGGAAACTAAATGGGAATGTTTCAACAAATAAAACAGGGTGTTAGACAAGGTTGTGCGCTGTCACCAGATTTGTTTAATATTTATAGTAAGATCATTTTAAAATCCAAATAATCTAAGGTATGCTGATGATACAGTCTTAATCGCTAAGAGTGAACATGAGTTACAAGAAATGTTGGACATTATAGTGAAAGAAAACAAAAATAAAGGACTCAGCCTTAATAGCAAAAAGACAGAAGTAATGGTAACAACAAAGAAAAAGACATCACCTCAGTGCAAAATAAAGACAAGTGGAACAATATTAAAACAGGTAAATGAATTTCGATATTTGGGTACTTTGTTAACCTCAGACGGAAGATGTACAAAAGAGGTGAGATGCAGAATGGCTCAGGCAAAAGCAGCTTTCCAAAAATGAGGAAAATACTATGCAATCCATTTTGACAACAGAAAAAAGAAAGAGTTCTTAAATGTTATGTAGAGCCAGTCTTAACATATGGATGTGAATCATGGACAATAGGACAACAGACAAGAAAATTACTGGAGTCTGTAGAAATGTGGTTTTAGAGAAGAATGTTGAGAATACCATGGACAGCTAAGAAGATTAATGAAAATGTTCTGAAAGAGGCCAAAGCAAAAAGAGAGCTAATTTCCAATATTAGGAAGAAACAATTATCATATTTTTGGCCATGTAATGAGAAGAGAACAACTGGAATATATGGTAACAACTGGGAAAATTGAGGGACGAAGAGATAGAGGGAAGCAAAGAGAAAAAAATATCAGACAGCTTATGAGAATGGCTTGGCAGAGGGTCAACAACAGAAATGATAAAAAACTGTCGAGATCGAAAGTTGTGGAGAGACATGATCACCTATACCAGCAGGCCAGGTACTTGATGATGATACATTAAGGAGTTAAAGAGATTAGTAGGGTTTATTATATATATGGACATGGCAAATTAAATAGAAGTAGCCTAGCAATCAGAAAGAATAATGACAGTGCACATTTAAGAGAAAAAGGGATTCAGAACATACATTCAAATATATCCCCCTTACATTGCAACTGATAACAAAGAAGAATATAAAGAATTGACAGTGATCTCAGTGACACCAACAAAAGAAGTGAACAAACAAGATAATTTAATTGTCAAGGTGAACTTCAATAAAAGACCTGGAAGCAATAGAACAGAGCTTGAAGAATAACTAGGAGCTTTTGGAGATCCCTGTAGCAAAATAAATAGAAATGGTAGGAAACTTTTAGAACTGTACAACCAATATGATTTGTACACTACATGTAAACATGATTTTTTATTTAAACACAGGAAGTCACAAGTGGAACAACCTAGAGTGTAGAAGCCAGATTGACTTCATACTTACAAAATGAAAAGACAAGAGAACGGCTATGAGCTGTACTAAACATAAGTGCTGATACAGGCTATAAACTGTTAAACAATGACAGCAAGAAGTGGAAGTAGCAACAACCAATGGAAACTATTCCTGAACAAATCCTTCTTCTTCTGTGTGCTTCTCTAGATGTCAATAAGTTCAAAGAAATTGTTTGTCAGCTCAAGGCTGGTGACATCTCCATACAGCGTGTCCCAGTGATGGCCACAACAGCCTTCTATGTTCATCATATGCTAGGCATGATTGTAGAAGATGTTCAGCAGCCATTTTACCTGTGCCATAGTTACACCCATCAGAGGCTCCTATCCTTAGGGTGTTGAAAAGGTGGTACTTCAATCTGTTGTGGTCTATTCAGAATAATGTTGAGCTAGTAGTAGACATCATTTTTCTGGTAAACTGGTGATCAGTATTCAACTTGTTGATTAATTAGTTCCAGACAAACCTCTATAGAGAAACCAAAACTTCCGTTTCCAACATGGTGGAATGTTGTTCATGTTCTCTGGACCGCTGCAGAAATTGCATTTGGGGACTTTTGAGTTTTGGTTCTTCAATGCAATTTTTTGCGTTAAAGTCAATCTGATGATCCACTTAACAGATTTTGCCGATGATGCTAAGTCATACACACCTCAATTCTCCTCTTTGTCAAGTCCAAGTTTGTGAATGCGACCTTCCCCTGTCTAGAGTTGATATTCGGTTTACGTCAACACATTGAGTGCTGTTCCAAGGCCACCATCGGAATTGTTTGACACCAAATATTAACATGTTACAACTCATTAATATGGACTGCTCTGCCAAGTTAATCGCAGTTTTCACTTTAGAGATTGTGCCTCATCTTTTCATGCATTGTTGGCTGGATTTATTAGCGTAATTGGGATATTATGGGCACAGCCATTGCTGTGTGTGCTACATCCTCACAATGGCTGATAGTATATCCCTAAAACGACCGTACACTAATAGTGAAAGGAGGAATGGAGTTTCATACATGACTTTGCAGCATCAGGGTGACTCACGGAGATTCATGTTAGTCAGGAGGGATTCATAATTTCACAAATTCACATTGCAGGGAGATCTTAAAATCTGTTGTTTGATGTGTGACGGGGATAGTCTGATGACTAACTGTGTTTCATATGTCAAGGTGATGTCCTTTGATCATCAAGCGCTATATATTAAAAAAAAATATAACGGTCATCATTTTTAGGAGGACGTGAACTTCCGGTCAATGTGGTGGATAAGGGGCAGGAACCATTAAAGGCTAAACATATGGTGGATAGGTGACAGGAACCATTAAAGGCTAAACATATGGTGGATAGGTGACAGGAACCATTAAAGGCTAAACATATGGTGGATAGGTGACAGGAACCATTAAAGGCTAAACATATGGTGGATAGGTGACAGGAACCATTAAAGGCTAAACATATGGTGGATAGGTGACAGGAACCATTAAAGGCTAAACATATGGTGGATAGGTGACAGGAACCATTAAAGGCTAAACATATGGTGGATAGGTGACAGGAACCATTAAAGGCTAAACATATGGTGGATAGGTGACAGGAACCATTAAAGGCTAAACATATGGTGGATAGGTGACAGGAACCATTAAAGACTATGTCTGAAAAGTGTTCCTTGTTGCAGTTTCCTCATATAAGTCCAGTTTGTTGCAGGAGTTACTGAGTTAAGTGCTCTATGCACACTCTGAGCTGTGCGTTTCATCTGTTTTGATCGTGTTTCGATATTCCTTTGGTTGTTTATGATGAATGATGATATTGTATGATGGAGAACAGATGGCTGTGTTCACTTTCTGTGCGGTTTCGCCTTATGTCATTCGGCGTGTGCTGAGACTGCTATGATGAGGACTACAGCTACCTTTCTTTGCTTGGGAGATGAGATAGTAAGTTGGATGAATCCACTGGCACGGGCGGTTGAACAATTATGGATTTTAATTCATTTGCAAATAAATACAGGGGCCTTCCATAACAAACCTCTTTCATTCCTCATAAGTTCTACTTTTGCCAGACTGGTGTCATTTACCAGTGTCCTTTGCCAATTTGTCCACCTCACCATGTCCTGGAATGTTACAGTGAGATAGAATCCCCTGAAGCACAGTCCCTATGTATCCCTAGCAGATAGAGATGAAATGGGAAACAAGTGGTATGTGTACAGCTTTACGCTGGTGAGGGTCAATACAAAATTAAAATGATGTTGCAGCTTAGTAGGTCTTCAGCAGGAACTATGGATGACACAGTACAGCTTTACGCTGGTGAGGGTCAATACAAAATTAAAATGATGTTGCAGCTTGGTAGGTCTTCAGCAGGAACTATGGATGACACAGTACAGCTTTACGCTGGTGAGGGTCAATACAAAATTAAAATGATGTTGCAGCTTGGTAGGTCTTCAGCAGGAACTATGGATGACACAGTACAGCTTTACGCTGGTGAGGGTCAATACAAAATTAAAATGATGTTGCAGCTTAGTAGGTCTTCAGCAGGAACTATGGATGACACAGTACAGCTTTACGCTGGTGAGGGTCAATTCAAAATTAAAATGATGTTGCAGCTTGGTAGGTCTTCAGCAGGAACTATGGATGACACAGTACAGCTTTACGCTGGTGAGGGTCAATACAAAATTAAAATGATGTTGCAGCTTGGTAGGTCTTCAGCAGGAACTATGGATGACACAGTACAGCTTTACGCTGGTGAGGGTCAATACAAAATTAAAATGATGTTGCAGCTTGGTAGGTCTTCAGCAGGAACTATGGATGACACAGTACAGCTTTACGCTGGTGAGGGTCAATACAAATTAAAATGATGTTGCAGCTTGGTAGGTCTTCAGCAGGAACTATGGATGACACAGTACAGCTTTACGCTGGTGAGGGTCAATACAAAATTAAAATGATGTTGCAGCTTGGTAGGTCTTCAGCAGGAACTATGGATGACACAGTACAGCTTTACGCTGGTGAGGGTCAATACAAAATTAAAATGATGTTGCAGCTTGGTAGGTCTTCAGCAGGAACTATGGATGACACAGTACAGCTTTACGCTGGTGAGGGTCAATACAAAATTAAAATGATGTTGCAGCTTGGTAGGTCTTCAGCAGGAACTATGGATGACACAGTACAGCTTTACGCTGGTGAGGGTCAATACAAAATTAAAATGATGTTGCAGCTTGGTAGGTCTTCAGCAGGAACTATGGATGACACAGTACAGCTTTACGCTGGTGAGGGTCAATACAAAATTAAAATGATGTTGCAGCTTGGTAGGTCTTCAGCAGGAACTATGGATGACACAGTACAGCTTTACGCTGGTGAGGGTCAATACAAAATTAAAATGATGTTGCAGCTTGGTAGGTCTTCAGCAGGAACTATGGATGACACAGTACAGCTTTACGCTGGTGAGGGTCAACACAAAATTAAAATGATGTTGCAGCTTGGTAGATCTTCAGCAGGAACTATGGATGACACAGTACAGCTTTACGCTGGTGAGGGTCAATGCAAAATTAAAATGATGTTGCAGCTTGGTAGGTCTTCAGCAGGAACTATGGATGACACAGATATTTTTTTTCTTGCGTTCACCAGCTTTTACCTCTGACAAAGGCCCTAGAGACGAGGAACTAAATTTTGTGTGTTAATCAATTTTTCCTTGGCAGCCATGTTCACAGGGGTCCCTCGCCACACAGGCAGATAACTCTGACTTTGGAGGTACTCATATTTTTTCCTTCCATGAATAATTGATAGAGGCCAACACAAAAAGGGAGCTCTTAAAAAACATCAGAAAGAAGCAATCAACATTTTTCAGGCACATCATGAGAAGAGGACAGTAGGAATACTTGGTTACAACTGGCAAAATAAAAGGAAAGAGAGATCGCAGGCGACAAAGAGAGAAAATACTGGATAGATTGGTGTCATGACATGGAAAACAGTCAACAACAGAACTGATACGATGCACTGTAGATAGAAGATTGTGGAGGGACATGATCACCTACGCCAACTGGTATGACACATGATGATGATGATGAGTAATTGATGTTTCAAACAGAGCCTCACTGCTGAGACCAGGGGTGGTTGCCGCAGAGAGAAATCACAAATAAAAATCTCAACTAGCAATTATATAATACAAATATGTAAGTAAATAAAATTAACACTACATAGCAAAATGGTCATGAAATATCTGAAAAAGAAAATATTTAAAATGAATGAAAAGTAACTTCCCTGCAGTCAGTGCTGTGACCAAGTCAGGAAGGCAAATGGGCCTTGGTCTCACTGTGGGTGGTGAGGTGAAGGGGGTGGATGGAAGTGAATGTAAAATTACCAGAAGGGTTCTAAAATTATATGAGGAGATGAGTAGCCACCAGAATATGGACTGAATTATTTCCTTCAACTGTCAACACATATGCAATTATGCACATACAGAACATAAGAAATTGCGCAGAGAGGCTAAATGGGTCCCCATACAACAGGTCAATGAGTAAAATATCTAAGAATGGAGTTCTCTAAGAATTTACAACAAAGGTAACGTACTGTATAGTACAGGTACAAATGGTATCACCATACATGCCAAATTAGACTAAAGAAGATCAAATTAATATAGAGGAGGGTACACAAAAGTATGTGTGATCCATTGTTTCTGCTAAAGGTCTACTGAACAACAACTTTTGATTTTATGTTATCCCTCACCTACATAACACTGTAACCACTTTTCCCCTATTTCATCTTTATCATCAGCTTTACAGCAACTTCACATTTGTATGCTTTTACCCCATCTCTGGGAGACCTTGTAGGATGTTTCTCTTAGATCATTGTCCAGAACAAATTAGAAGTAATCTCAATGAATAAACACTGAAACAAGCAAAGCTTATGAAAACTAGAATTAACAAAAAATGTTTAATAGATTGCCAAATAAAACAAAAACATTTGAAGAAGTATAATACTATTTTAAGGTCAGCATAATAAATACAGCTAGAAAACCAAACTTAGTATATGCAACTCAAACATATTATCAACAGTTAACTGTGCATGTGGAAGCTGGAAAGCAACAAAAGAGATTGAGAAAAAAACTAAATGCTTTTGAAGACAAATGCCTAAGAAGAATACTCTGTGTACAATGGAATGAGTTAATAGTTATTTGGGGGTGATCACTGCACTCCGAACATGTCCATATGTGCTTAGATCCCTTCAGCAAGTCCTGCAGTGTTCAGCGACTGACGGCTCCAGTTCTGTGTTGGTTGATAAGTCTTCTTATTTGACTACTAAGTTTCTGGTTCCTGGCTGTGCCCATCTTAACTCCCATCTCTTTCATTTGAAGGAGTGACGTGGAGTCATGGTTGTTGAAGTACTGTACTCTTCCTAGATCTCGGAGGGCACTGATGATGTCCGCCTGATCCATTGGTTTACCTCAACGAATAGCCCAGCTAGCCAACCTGTCCGCTCTTTCATTTGAAGGAGTGACGTGGAGTCATGGTTGTTGAAGTACTGTACTCTTCCTAGATCTCGGAGGGCACTGATGATGTCCGCCTGATCCATTGGTTGACCTCAACGAATAGCCCAGCTAGCCAACCTGTCCGCTCTTTCATTTGAAGGAGTGACGTGGAGTCATGGTTGTTGAAGTACTGTACTCTTCCTAGATCTCGGAGGGCACTGATGATGTCCGCCTGATCCATTGGTTGACCTCAACGAATAGCCCAGCTAGCCAACCTGTCCGCTCTCATTTACCCATACTCTCCTGCATATCCTGGAACACAGACAAAGGTGACCTATTGTATTCTTTCTTCTGCAATGACTCTAACCATTGCACATGTACAGAGCCACCTCCACTTCTTTTACCATACTCACCAAATCACTCAGTATGCAGGTGTGGGTGTAGTCTTGTGACTCTAACCAGATGAATGCCCTGGTCACTGTCATCACCTCCATCATCATGCTAATTGTAGTCATGAAGTATGCACCATTGTCTTCCTTGACTATTCTGCCTGCCGAGCTTGCTGTAAATGCCATGCACTCCATTAGTGTTGTATTTTAGATTTCTCTGTATAGATGACTGCATCTTTCTCATCGGTGTTATCCCAGATGTGACCATTGACCTTCGCATTGACTATTACTGAGTTCTGTTCCCTACATTTCCTGTCGAGTGTGACAATACATGAGAATGTCCCTCTGTATGACATAGATACTGGCATACACTACTCACCAGCACTGATATTGGTAAGACCACAGACCTGTTTGATGACATCTTCTGCTTGGCCCACCCATGATTTGCCTCTTTTTAGCCTGACACCTTTCCCTACGTTGAAATCATGGTGCAATAGATGTTCTTTATCTGCACTTATCTTCAGGTATGCTCGTGCCCTCCCTATCTTGATTTTGTCATCCATGGTTGGAAAGTCAAGAAGATACCTCATTGCTTCACACGGAGTGTCCCTCGTACACACCAAGATAATATGCATTGCTTCATTCGGTATTTTCTCCAGCCTGTCAATTTGTGCATAATACTGACAGTAAGAACACTGACAACACTTCAGCTAGTTGTTAACACCAACAACCAAAGTTAAAGATCACATGAAGACATTGCAGATCTAGATACATCAATTACTTGCCAGAGGTGGATATTTGATTAAAGTGTTGAAACATGATGTTATTTGAGATGTTACAATTCATTATTAAGAGAATCATATCACATTTGTAAGATGTAGAAACAAACTCACATCACCAGCAACTTGTTTTTCAATGTAGTCCTGCAGGAATGGAATATTTGCTTCCATTTTTACTTTCACCTTGGCCTAAAAATGAAAAAAAAACAGATGTTTTTGTACATCTTTTCTGCACATTTGTCTGTATGCCTTGTCTGTGTTTTCTTCATATATGTCTGCCTGTTTTATATGTTTATCTGTCTTTTACATCTGTCTCTCTGTCTGCCTGTCTGTTGTTCTTTCAACCTGAAGATGGTATGTTGGGAAGTCACTCCAGACCCACTATGATTGATGATCATGTATCAAATCTTGTACAGGATCCACATTATATCTCACCAGAAGTCTCTGTTCTGAGCTGGGAACTCAATCTTGGTAAAGAAGCTGATGCTTGATGTTATTGCCTCTCATCTCAGTATACTTTTTAGTGTTTCTATAGGTCAATCTCTTTTTTCTTTACACTCTGGTTCCCATTTGAGAGTTTTTTGTGTGATTCTATTCATGTTTTCTCATCTCAGGGCAACTGTTGACAATCTTCTTCTCTTGATTATTGATATTTTTTTAAGCTTTGCTACTGCACTAACAATTTAAAGACATTTAAGGGAAAGATATAACTTTTTGGCAGTAGAGACCTACT
This sequence comes from Megaustenia siamemsis, assembly GCA_032433765.1. Lineage (NCBI taxonomy): Eukaryota > Metazoa > Mollusca > Gastropoda > Stylommatophora > Ariophantidae > Megaustenia > Megaustenia siamemsis. Next base: position 1,776,470 of record JAVIAB010000159.1, on the reverse strand, counting down.
AGAAGTTGATAAGTTATAATAGAAAGCTCTTATACAGAAACCATGGACAAATTGTCCAAAATAATCAAATACAATACTAGAAAGTACCATGAATAACCTCACAAGATAGAAAAGAGAAAGAAAAATGTGTGTCTATCAAAAAGGATTATAAACCCCATATACCTTATGGGAAATAGAAGAGGAAAGCATTTCCTACAGCCAGAGAAACATGCCATAAAAACTGCACAACCATTTAGATATTGGACAAATCTGTAGTACACTGTCCCCAGCCAGCACCATCCATGATTTTCCCTATTTGAGCTTGCTTCCATTTTTCTTACCACTGTACAACAAAATACTTCCACAATTTGATAAAGTACATCTGTTACTGCATGTCTTTAATACCAAACTATCAACTCACTTTATTCTCTGGTTCTTCTTTTATATTTTCCACTTTAATCAAATTCTGAGTTTCCATATTTCTGTCAGTCTGAGAATGAAAGAATAAGGTCTCATGTTAGTGAGAGCAAATACTGGAATAATGAGACTAATGAAAGAATAAGGTCTCATGTTAGTGAGAGCAAATACTGGAATAATGAGACTAATGAAAGAATAAGGTCTCATGTTAGTGAGAGCAAATACTGGAATAATGAGATCAATGAAAGAATAAGGTCTCATGTTAGTGAGAGCAAATACTGGAATAATGAGACTAATGAAAGAATAAGGTCTCATGTTAGTGAGAGCAAATACTGGAATAATGAGACCAATGAAAGAATAAGGTCTCATGTTAGTGAGAGCAAATACTGGAATAATGAGACCAATGAAGGAATAAGGTCTCATGTTAGTGAGAGCAAATACTGGAATAATGAGATCAATGAAAGAATAAGGTCTCATGTTAGTGAGAGCAAATACTGGAATAATGAGACCAATGAAGGAATAAGGTCTCATGTTAGTGAGAGCAAATACTGGAATAATGAGACCAATGAAGGAATAAGGTCTCATGTTAGTGAGAGCAAATACTGGAATAATGAGATCAATGAAAGAATAAGGTCTCATGTTCTATCTATCTATCTATTGACCTTTCGAGCCGTAACCGGCCCATAGGGCGTAGACCAAGATACACCTTCTCCTATATGAATTTTTGTTCTAACAGTTTTCTTTTAAAGATATTTTATCAAATCTCGCCATCTGTCTCTGTTCTGTGCAAGCAGTTCTATCTCATTGAGGGAGCCGATTCCTGCTGCTCTTGCCTCTCTCATCAATGTTCTTCTCAGTGTCTCCCTGGGTCTTCCTCTTTTTCTTTTACCTGTTGTTTCCCATATGAGGGCTTGCTTTGCTATTCGATTATTATCTCTTCTCATCACATGTCCAACGTATGACCATCGTCTTTTCTTTATTACTGAAGATATTAGTGGTTGATTGGCGATTTCTCTAATTTCCTCGTTTGTTTTGAATTCGTTCCATTCTATACCAAGTATTTTCCTTAGACATTTATTTTCGAATGCGTTCAACTTTGTTTCTATATCTCTTGTTGTTTTCCAGCTTTCACACGCATACGTAAGGGTTGATAGTACATTTGATTTGAATAGCCTAAGTTTTGTGTTTGTGCTAATGAGTTTTGATTTCCACAACTTTTCAAGGCTTCTGAAAGACATTGCTGCTTTAGCCAGTCTGATTCTAATTTCTTTGCTCGTATCCCCTTCTCGATCAATGTGACTTCCAAGATAGATGAAGTGATCGATCTCTTCTACTGGTTTGTTTTCCATGTATATTTTGTCACTTGTTGGAATTAAACTTTTCATGACTTTAGACTTTTCATGATTGACCTCAAGCCCAATTTTGCTGGCTATTGATGATAGTTCATTTGTGTTTTCCTGCATCGTTTTTATCTGATTGCTGATGAGAACTATGTCATCAGCAAAGTCCAGGTCCTCCAAATGGTCTCCTTGTATCCATTCGATGCCTTTATTACCAGTGCAGCATTTCTTCATTATGAAGTCCATAACAATTCCAAATAACAAGGGCGATAAAATACATCCTTGTTTAACCCCAGTTTCTATTGGGAAACATTCGCTCAGTCCTTCCTCTGTTCGAACTGCACATGTGTAACAATCATACATGTCTTTGATAATATTTATGATTTTTGATGGTAAGCCATATTGCTTCAGAATTTTCCACAAAGAATCTCTATGAATACTATCAAATGCTTTTTTGAAGTCGATGAAGTTAAGTACAAAAGGTTTTTGCTTTTCAATGTGTTCCTCCAATATAAGTCGTAGAGTGAAAATGTGGTCAAGACAGCTTCTCCCTTTTCTAAACCCAGCCTGTTCTTCACGCATTACTGTATCTATTGAATCCTTTATTCTATTTAGGATGATTTTACAGAATAATTTTGAGGCAACTGACAAAAGTGTCACGCCTCTCCAATTGTTACAATCTCTAAGATTGCCCTTTTTTGGGATCTTAACAATGATTCCTTTTTTCCATTTATGAGGTGTCTTCTCTGTTTTCCAAATGATGTTGAACATTTTTTGGAGATGTATTAAATTATGGCTATCAATTGCCTTGAGGATCTCAGCTGTTAACTTATCCTCTCCAGCAGCCTTGTTATTGGTCATTAGCTTTAAGGTGGTTTCTATTTCACTCAAGGTGAAGTCATCTAAATTTACATCTAATTCTGCTGCTGGTGTTTCAGCTTCAAAATCTATTAAACTGTGAGGTAGTGGACGGTTAAGAATCTCATGTTAGTGAGAGCAAATACTGAAATAATGAGACTAATGAAAGAATAAGGTCTCATGTTAGTGAGAGCAAATACTGGAATAATGAGACCAATGAAAGAATAAGGTCTCATGTTAGTGAGAGCAAATACTGGAATAATGAGACCAATGAAGGACACAATGAACATAGTTATATTTAATGTGAATATTTTAACTGTCAAATCTTTCACTATTGACAAAATGAGCCTGTTAATTAATAGACAGCTAACTCCTATAAATAAAGACAATCTGATATAAAACTTTTTGAGAACATACATGATACTTAATCTTATTTTGATGCAAGTCACAACAGAAAATAAACAACAAAGTAATGTTCTATGTACATGATGGCAATATTGTGTACACTATATTGGTGAAATAAATTTGCTGAAGTTTTGAGCGGCAAACAAAATATTAAATTGCCAAAATGAGAATTTGAAACCACAAACAAAAACTGCAGTATGGTAGAATTTGGGTGGAAAGCGAATGAGAGGGAACAAAGACATCCTAGAAGTTGGATTGTGAACGAGAGGAAAACCAAAAACATCCTGGCAGTTGGAATGTGAACGAGAGGATGAGTAAAGGCAACCTGATAGTTGGAATGTGAATGAGAGGATGAGTAATGGCAACCTGATAGTTGGAATGTGAATGAGAGGATGAGTAATGGCAACCTGATAGTTGGAATGTGAATGAGAGGATGAGTAAAGGTAACCTGATAGTTGGAATGTGAATGAGAGGATGAGTAAAGGTAACCTGATAGTTGGAATGTGAATGAGAGGATGAGCAATGGCAACCTGATAGTTGGAATGTGAATGAGAGGATGAGTAATGGCAACCTGATAGTTGGAATGTGAATGAGAGGATGAGTAATGGCAACCTGATAGTTGTAATGTGAATGAGAGGATGAGTAAAGGTAACCTGATAGTTGGAATGTGAATGAGAGGATGAGTAATGGCAACCTGATAGTTGGAATGTGAATGAGAGGATGAGTAATGGCAACCTGATAGTTGGAATGTGAATGAGAGGATGAGTAATGGCAACCTGATAGTTGGAATGTGAATGAGAGGATGAGTAAAGGTAACCTGATAGTTGGAATGTGAATGAGAGGATGAGTAAAGGTAACCTGATAGTTGGAATGTGAATGAGAGGATGAGTAATGGCAACCTGATAGTTGGAATGTGAATGAGAGGATGAGTAATGGCAACCTGATAGTTGGAATGTGAATGAGAGGATGAGTAATGGCAACCTGATAGTTGGAATGTGAATGAGAGGATGAGTAAAGGTAACCTGATAGTTGGAATGTGAATGAGAGGATGAGTAATGGCAACCTGATAGTTGGAATGTGAATGAGAGGATGAGTAATGGCAACCTGATAGTTGGAATGTGAATGAGAGGATGAGTAAAGGTAACCTGATAGTTGGAATGTGAATGAGAGGATGAGTAAAGGTAACCTGATAGTTGGAATGTGAATGAGAGGATGAGTAATGGCAACCTGATAGTTGGAATGTGAATGAGAGGATGAGTAAAGGTAACCTGATAGTTGGAATGTGAATGAGAGGATGAGTAAAGGTAACCTGATAGTTGGAATGTGAATGAGAGGATGAGTAATGGCAACCTGATAGTTGGAAAGTGAATGAGAGGATGAGTAATGGCAACCTGATAGTTGGAAAGTGAATGAGAGGATGAGTAATGGCAACCTGATAGTTGGAAAGTGAATGAGAGGATGAGTAAAGGTAACCTGATAGTTGGAAAGTGAATGAGAGGATGAGTAAAGGCGATAGTTGGAAAGTGCTTGTTTGTTTGCTTGCGTTTGCCCAATGAGTAAAGGCAACCTGATAGTTGGAAAGTACTTGTTTGTTTGCTTGCGTTTGCCCAATGAGTAAAGGCGATAGTTGGAAAGTGCTTGTTTGTTTGCATGCGTTTGCCCAATGAGTAAAGGCAACCTGATAGTTGGAGAGTGCTTGTTTGTTTGCTTGCGTTTGCCCAATGAGTAAAGGCGATAGTTGGAAAGTGCTTGTTTGTTTGCATGCATTTGCCCAATGAGTAAAGGCAACCTGATAGTTGGAGAGTGCTTGTTTGTTTGCATGCGTTTGCCCAATGAGTAAAGGCAACCTGATAGTTGGAGAGTGCTTGTTTGTTTGCTTGCGTTTGCCCAATGAGTAAAGGCAACCTGATAGTTGGAGAGTGCTTGTTTGTTTGCTTGCGTTTGCCCAATGAGTAAAGGCAACCTGATAGTTGGAAAGTGCTTGTTTGTTTGCTTGTGTTTGCCCAATGAGTAAAGGCAACCTGATAGTTGGAGAGTGCTTGTTTGTTTGCATGCGTTTGCCCAATGTGTAAAGGCAACCTGATAGTTGGAGAGTGCTTGTTTGTTTGCTTGCGTTTGCCCAATGAGTAAAGGCAACCTGATAGTTGGAGAGTGCTTGTTTGTTTGCATGCGTTTGCCCAATGTGTAAAGGCAACCTGATAGTTGGAGAGTGCTTGTTTGTTTGCATGCGTTTGCCCAATGGCATAAGAATTTAACCTCTTCATCACCTGCCCTTAAAAGGACATTATGTGGGCGTGTCCGCGTTGTGTTGTGGTTTACAGTATAACTGTGATATTTGCACCTTTTGGCCCAACACATCTGACTTCAGGACGACATTTTTGAGTACCAGGTTGTCTTCTCTCTTCGATCCCTGCTCACTTGGCCAAAGTAGACAGGTTAGTCTGTTACTAGAGGCACCACAGAGAGGTGGAGTAGGGTCTGGATGGTTTTGATTCACCGATCCTAGCACAAGCCATCAGCTATGGGTCACTGACAACTTCCAGCTCTGTTACTAGAGGCACCACAGAGAGGTGGAGTAGGGTCTGGATGGCTTTGGTTCATCGATCCTAGCACAAGCCATCAGTTGTGGGTCACTGACAACTTCCAGCTCTGCTACTGTGAGGCATGCCTTCTCCTCCAGTTGGAAAGTGAATGAGCAGAAGACCAAAGACAACCTGGTAGTAGCAATAGAAATGTATGGAGTAGGCCAACCTTGGTTCATTCTGGAAATGATGTCAGTGGACATCAAAGTGTAGAGATTTGTGTGGTTACTATGACAGAGGTCACAAAATGTGTCAGTCATTGACTTAATTCTTAGTCAAGGTCATGAAGAAGAAAGTACATGACCTTGACCCTATTTCATTCTGACAATCATGTTTGAGAATTTAGTATCAGATTTGTTGTCAGCCTGGGTCAGTGTGAGAAAGAAGAGACATTCTCAGCTTTGGAAAAATGAGACTTTAGACTGGAATAGCATCACTGGAGGTGGGACAGTCCCATATCTGCTCAGTCCCTGTTACAGCAACCAACAAAGTGTCCAACCTGATCATTCAAATTTGAAAAATTGTGAGTAGCCCATGATGCACACTTCTGAGTCACTACAACAGTTTTCATGGTAGACTGACTTTCATGTACCAGCACCAAATCTATGTAGAGCTCATAATCAGAGAGTGTGACCCTAGAATCACTGCCCCAACAAATAAAGTCAGGTCTCAACTTCAGTGAAACACTCAATCCAACCCGCAGTCTGGTTGGTGCTAATTTGCAGTAAAACACAGATCACACATCCTATCTGAGAAAAAATTAGAGGTTAGTACCGCTACACTTTGATCAATGATCTGCAGCTTGAGACTCCATGCATCGACATCACAACCATGTTGACTTTGTTGTCAATACTTAGTAACACATAGAAGGTTCATTGGACCATATCTGAATAATATTTCACTCCATCACCCATTTACTGTTCTTTTAAGGATGGATCTGATGGAGCAGTCATTGGATGAATGCAAGAGAAGAAGAATATTTTCCATTCATACTTTAATGTCAAGATAAAGAAACTATTTTGTCTTTTACTTTATTAATAAGACAAGAAAAATAAAATCATCTCAAAATTAAAGTTGATAATGTCCTAGTCCCAATGATCTCTAGTGACCTGCTCCAGGTGGATGAGTGACAATAATTACTGATATGTTACTGACAAAAACAGGTTTTGTTAGCTCTCATTCAATATGTCGTGTGTTACTGGGGCCTCATTATGAGGGAGGTAAAGAATAGTGACACTGTGACCTTCCAGGCATGTCATAAGAGGCGACTAAGGAGATTGATCGATGGCTTGACAAGCTGTCATTGTAAAAAGTATTGTTATGGAAACAGACCATAGATTTTAGAAGCAGTGATCTCTGCAATATGTGCCATTTTGGCACGCAAGGTTTCTGTTTTTGAGATTGTGGGACTGCCCTATGTGCCATCTTCGGCTCTAAAGGTCAATAGATAGGTAGATAGATGACTATTGTTTATATTTTTGAAGTCAATGACCTACTTTCAGACATGAAAGCAAAATGAAAGAAGTCCAGTGAAATGAGACCAGACACAGTGACATGATAAAACTGATTTGTTCATTCTGCAGCCTGACCTGCCATTCAAGTATTGGCAAGATCAGAGTCATGAGATTGAGAGGAAATTCTGAGATGATCAACAAAATAGAGCCAGAAAGTTACTTTTAAAAGATCAACATCTGCCTCATTCCAACGGTAGACACTAAATGATGTGAACTAAATAAGTAACCAATAGGATAACTGCATCAGGAAATTACTTTGTATGTGAAAGATTCCTTCGTGCCAGTTACTTGTTAGATCATGGAGAGAATGTTGAGAGAGGATGATGATGAAACAACTATGAAACAGGACAAATGGCATCCTTTTCTTTTCTTGCTCTCTCTATTAATATTGAGGATGGTGTTGTTCAACTTGATTTAACTAGATTACTCAACTTGAGTATCTGGTACTGATTGACTTGACTCAATAATCTAATTGATGTAAAGAGGATGGGTGGCATAGATGACCACTCCAGCATGTCAAAGTAGTGATAAGGAGGTTTTGGCTTCCTCTAAACTATTCATACTTAAACTCCTATCTGTCTCTTCATGCGCTACACCCAAACAACTATTCACAACCTAAAAATATTGTAGCACAACACTTACTTGATAATTTACCCCTTGTCACTCTTTCCCCTAAATTAAAGCACATCTTAATTGTTATGCTGAACTATCTGTCAATGATTCCTCCAACTGAATTTTCCCTTATCTACATACTTTTAACTCAATTTGGCATTTGCCCTGCTACCAAGACTAGAGGATCTCATTTTCCTACAGGTGACTTTAAAATTTGACTTAATCAATATGGCTTATGCAGTGTGGTTTAAGCAGTGTGTCTCCAATCTAAACTATTCATAACTAACCACATGCTCATGACCTACTTACATGGACCCAACTTACTACTGTCCTCTAGCCTACATGTGACTTAAATGAATCTGTCCGCACAACCCTTTACATACTTCCCGTTGCAACAAATAGAATTCTACCACATCATACTCACAGCCTTAAACTGACTTCTCTTAACTGTAATCACCTTTTGTGTTTCTAAAACATCCCCTCACAATCACAATATTTTTCTGTCATGAACCCAAACCATTGATTTCAACTCCACTCTCCTTTGTTCTCCTAACTCACTCATCCTAATCATGCTAGCTCATAAACTATCTCATGAATTTCAATCTCACTTAACACATTATGGTTCTTTCAATTCTCTTTACGCTGTCCCTAATACATTATTACATTGCATCATTACATCCACCATTACATGTATAGCATGAAATGAATTCAAGACTAGAGCAGAAATAAGAGAAATGGTCATGCATCAATAATGATAATCAAGAAAAGAAGATAGGTATATGTCAGCCATGGAATGAGAAGATATTACAAGACATGCATAATGAATTGGAAAAAAAGCTGGTAAAAAAAGGAGATGTGATATATAGAAACACTAAGTAGAACATGTGACATAGAGAAAAACTAACTAGAACATGTGACATAGAGAAAAACTAACTAGAACATGTGACATAGAGAAAAACTAACTAGAACATGTGACATAGAGAAAAACTAACTAGAACATGTGACAAAGAAACACTAAGTAGAACATGAGAGAAAGAAACACCAAGTAGAACATGTGTTAGAAAAACAGTAAATAGAACATTTTAGAGACAAACACTAAGTAAAACATGTGACAGAGAAACACTAAGTAGAACATATGACAGAAAAACACTAAGTAGAACATGATATTCTTTCTTTCTCACCATTGTAAACCCGATGCCTACTAAACACATTTAATGTCTTCTTTGTCGTCCATCTTTACAATGTTAAGACTTTTACTTTCCTTCCTCATTTGCCTTTCAGTGTCGAGGGAAGATATAATTTGCAGTCTTTTGCTCATATGTCCACCTCTGCTGCTGTTATGTTTCCTAGTGCTTCTAATATTCCATCGATCCATCTTTTTCGTGGTCGACAATTGGATCTGGTATTCTCACAATGTTTATTGAGGGCTCGTTGTGTTGTGTTTTTATCTCTCTGCCTAGTCACGTGGCCAAACAATTTTATTTGTTTCTTTATATATTCAATGGTGGGGGTTATTCCTAGCTTTTTTTTTTCATTTCTTCACTTCTGATCTTGTCTCTCAAGCTTTTTCCTGTCATTCTTCTAACACACTTCATCTCAGCAAAGGTTATCTTTCCTGCTGTTCTTGCCTCTAGGGTCCAGAACTGGCATTGGTAGCTCGAAGTTGGGATAAACACTGTATTGTAGAGTGCCTGTTCTGCCTCTTGAGGTATTTCCCTATGGACAATAGTGGTGATAGCTGTCCAATGATTTCACAAGCTTTGTTGCATGGACAATAGTGGTGATAGCTGTCCAATGATTTCACAAGCTTTGTTGCATGGACAATAGTGGTGATAGCTGTCCAATGATTTCACAAGGTTTGTTGCATCTTGAGTCTATCTCTGCTGATTACAATGTTAAGTTGGTGTAGGTATGTTGTGTTGTAGTTTGCAGTAGAATTGTGATATCTGTGCCTTTCGGTCAAACACATTCCAATTTCAGCATGTTATTTTTTGAGAACTGGGTTGTCTTCCCTATTTGATTCCTACTTGTATGGCCAGACTAGACAGGTTAGGCTGCTTCTGCAGACACCACAAAGGAGTGGAGTATGGTCTGGATGGTTCTGGTCCACTAGTCCTGTTGTAACAAATCAACTATGAATTGTTTTTTGTTCATAGATCTGATGCTGTGAGGCACCTTTGCCTCCGAACATGATATGAGATGTAATAGTAGCTCCCTTACCAAGACAGAGAAGCTCACCCAGAACAAGAACATGTGATGAAACTAACTAGAGGTCCAGTGTAAAATCTGACAAATAACAAGAAAGAATCATCAAACTTAGAGAGTTTTTAATGTGCTGTCTCATGTGACATCTTTCGCTTGAAAGGACAATAAATGGATAGATCAAACTCACTTCATTATCTGGCTCTTGCTTCACATTCCAGATTGGAATGTAACTCTTTGTATCCATATTTTTGACTGTCAAAGAGAAAGGATGGATGTTTAATATTTAGTAAATTGGAAATAGTGTCATAATAAAGTTAATGAGAGATGATAATACTAATACTGGAATAGTGCCATAATAAGTTAATGAGAGATGATAATACTAATACTGGAATAGTGTCATAATAAAGTTAATGAGAGATGATAATACTAATACTGGAATATCTATCTATCTATTGACCTTTCGAGCCGTAACCGGCCCATAGGGCGTAGACCAAGATACACCTTCTCCTATATGAATTTTTGTTCTAGCAGTTTTCTTTTAAAGATATTTTAAATACTGGAATAGTGTCATAATAAGTTAATGAGAGATGATAATACTAATACTGGAATAGTGTCATAATAAAGTTAATGAGAGATGATAATACTAATACTGGAATAGTGTCATAATAAAGTTAATGAGAGACATTAACACTAATACTGGAATAGTGTCATAATAAAGTTAATGAGAGACATTAACACTAATACTGGAATTGTGTCACAATAAAGTTCATGAAAGATGATAATATTAATACTGGAAATTTCTTCTTCAACCGTTCAGCTCACTGTGGAGCATAGGTCCTCTACAAACACTTTCCAAGTCGTTTCTTGCTATTCTTTTAAGATCATTCCATGTCTTCCCCATCACCTTCATCTCTGCTTCTATGTGTCTGCTCCAAGAATTCTTTTGTCTTCCTCTGTCTTTTCTCCTGGGGATTCCAAAAAAGGGCCTGTTGTGTAATACTCTCAGTTGGCTTCCGTAGTGTGTGTCCTATCCAGCGCCATCATCTTCATTGTATTTCTTTCATCATCATCATTGAGTGCCGTCTCCGCAATGAAGGTTGGCTACCATGGAGCGCCATTTTGCTCTATCTCTTGCTTTGATGGTGCAGGTTGTCATCGGTTGATTTGTCCATCTTTTGATGTTACTCGTCCATGTTAATCTTGGTCTGCCTCTGCCTCTTTTACCTTGTATTTTCCCCTCCAGGATCACTTTCAGTAGGCTGTTGTGTCTTTTAACATGGCCTAAGAATCGCATTTGTCTTGTTCTAATTGTGTTCAGAAGTTCTCTTTTCATTTTTAGTTGTTTTAAGACTTCGTCATTTGTTTTCTTTTCCTTCCATCCAATTCTACCTATTCTTCTATATATCCACATTTCAAAGGCTTCAATTCTCTGTTCTGTTTTCTTGTCTAATGTCCATGTTTCAGCACCATATAGGAATATTGAGAAGATGTAACATTTTGCTAATCTTAGTTTTAGCTCTGGTCTTATTTGTTTTGATGTTAGTATGTCCTTCATGACATTAAAATTACTTTTTGCCATTCCTATTCTTTTGTTTATTTCAGTTGTACATTTTCCATCACTGGTTATATCACTGGGTATTTCTTTATCCACTGGTATTTGACTGGTACATTTCCATAATTCTATGTTAGTGATTTTATCCTGCCATTTCCATCCTGTTATTCTGCATAAGCATCCATTAATGAAAGTCTGTATCTTCATGATTGTCAATTTTGTTGTTCTCCATGTTTCACAGCCATATAATAGGACTGACTTAACTATGGAGTTAAAAATTCAATACTGGAATAGTGACATAATAAAGTTAATGAGAGATGATAAATCTATAGCTCGTTTCAAATCACTTGCCCAACTTCAAAATGCTATTGCTCAGAAACCGTTTGTTAAATACTGTTGAAATTTTCCAAATGTTATTAGAATGCAAAAGACCCTTTAAATGTATATTTAACAAATATCTTGCAGCTGCAGTTTTCTTAAAGCGGCGAATTTCTTTGATGTTTGTCAAAATTGTAAATTGTGAACCCCTAAATAATAGAAATTACCGTAGTTGCTGGTCTATGATTAATTTTCACTAGGTAAATGCGTGGCCGTAATGGGGAAATAACTGAATAAGGAAAAACACGAGGAGAATTATTGTCTTCTCAGTTCGAGGACGGATGATAATATCAAGGTATACCTGTATGTCCAATTTTCATAGTTGTATGGTCCTGAAAAGGACCGTTTGTTGAACTAATTTAAGGTAATATAGGGGCCAACATTGTGGGGGCTATATACTTTCATTCTGAATCAGACGAGTCTAAAAGATTAATAACTGTTTGGGGTTGAACATTCCACAAACCATCATTTTTCCAATATTCCTCTTCCTGTTTTAAGAAGTGGTCTTCACATTTAGCCCAATAATCTTTGTCTATATTTAATAAAGCGAGATTAGCAAGAGTCTTTACATCGCATATTTTGAATGTTGTATTTTCATCTCAATTACTTAATGAAATAAACACGACAAGCAAAAAATATGGACTAGATATGAATATCAAAAAGACTAAAACTATGATCATAAACAAAGAAAATACTCAAAACCCACAAGTGGATATCAAAATTGAAGGAATAGACCTGGAGACAGTTCAGAACTATAACTACCTTGGACATACTATAACCAGTGATGGAAAATGTACAACTGAAATAAACAAAAGAATAGGAATGGCAAAAAGTAATTTTAATGTCATGAAGGACATACTAACATCAAAACAAATAGCACCAGAGCTAAAACTAAGATTAGCAAAATGTTACATCTTCTCAATATTCCTATATGGTGCTGAAACATGGACATTAGACAAGAAAACAGAACAGAGAATTGAAGCCTTTGAAATGTGGATATATAGAAGAATAGGTAGAATTGGATGGAAGGATAAGAAAACAAACGACGAAGTCTTAAAACAACTAAAAATGAAAAGAGAACTTCTGAACACAATTAGAACAAGACAAATGCGATTCTTAGGCCATGTTAAAAGACACAACAGCCTACTGAAAGTGATCCTGGAGGGGAAAATACAAGGTAAAAGAGGCAGACCAAGATTAACATGGACGAGTAACATCAAAAGATGGACAAATCAACCGATGACAACCTGCACCATCAAAGCAAGAGATAGAGCAAAATGGCGCTCCATGGTAGCCAACCTTCGTTGCGGAGACGGCACTTAATGATGATGATTTTCATCTGCCACTTGTCCTTTTAATTTTGCCCAGATTAGTTCTATTGGATTTAAATGAGCATGGTAAGGTGGCAGCCTCAAACTTATATGACCGTGCTCTTGGATAATCTTATCTATTTGAAAAATCTTTGTCCTTTGTTTTTGCTTTACTAGAGATAGTAATTCAGGTTTTAAGTACATGTTATTAAATTGTATGTGCTCTTTTGTGAGCCATATCGTAATAGCATCTTTTGTACTGGATGAAGTCGGGACTTTATCTTCAAGTGCAACAATGTTGTGGTGCGCTGCATTGTCCATTATTAGGCAAGATGGTCGATCTAGTGATGGGAGAACAGAATTTTCAATCCAATGTCTAAATATGTGACCATTCATCTCAGAGTGATAATCCCGATTGTCTATGGATTTTGAAAGAAAATGAGCTCTGCATTCTGTATTAGTCCATGTTGTCGACTACCTGCATGAGCAATTATCAAGCGCTGTCCTTTGCTGCTAGGTATTAATCTCTTAATCTTTCCATCTGATGACTGCCATTCCCTTTGGTTAATGTGGTGAGCATTGATCCATGTTTCATCCAAGTACACAATATCATAACCTTGCTTGCGCACCTCTTTTACTTCACGTAAGTACTTGCTTCTCATGACTACTATATGTGGCTTCTCACAGATGATGTTTCGTCCATTGGAATACTTTCTGAATGTAAAGCCTGCAGCTCTCACATTCCTCCATAATGTAGACTTTGATATTTCAATACTGTTGTTCTTTTTCAGCGAAATTTTTAATTTTCTTATTGTAACAGTTTCATTCATACCCAACATTTTGCGAATTTCACTTCTAATAAGTTCACTGTCGAAATTATCCAACATTTTTGCTCTTCCTTGTGATTTTGTATATTTTGAACATTGACGGTCACGTGCTTGAATCCAGCGATTAAATGACCGTTTAGATAAATCCAAAATGTGTCTTGTCCTATTCTCAGGGTTTTCTAAAGAATGAAATAATCTTCCTCGTTTAGCCTCTTTGCAAAAATAGTCATACATTTTTATTGCGATGTTTTGTAAACTGCAAAATTTCATTTTAAGACTCATGATAAATGTTATTGTTCCATGAATGAACGGAAATCGAACACACAATTTCTCAAGTGTCTAAATTTGTCAAAAAAACCACGGGGAAAGCGTGCAAATACGTCAATTCTACCGTGTATGGATTTGTACTCGCTATTTTTAGTTTAAAATTCTGTAAACATTAAGTTTTGACTACATCAATGGGTCGTTATAAATTTATATAAATCAAATAAGCAACAATAATAACCAAATGTTTTTTTTAATGAAATTAATTCCCTGTTGGGTTCTAATTATTATAACTTTACATGCAAATTTTGAATATCTTAAAACAAGCGGTTAAAAAGCTATCGATTTTAAAAGTTGGGCACGAGTTATGAAACAAGCTATAATACTGGAATAGTGCCATAATAAAGTTAATGAGAGATGATAATACTAATGCTTGAATAGCATCGTAATAAAGTTAATAAGAGATGATAATACTAATACTGGAATAGTGTCATAATAAAGTTAATGAGAGATGATAATATTAATACTGGAATATGTGAGCCTGTAAATTTGTTGTGGGTGTATGACACACAAAATAAGTGGATTGTCTTTGTTTGTTAAAATGTATAACTACCATGGTGTTTATACAAAATATCTCACTGAACTCCTCATCTTGGCTAATATTTTATGTTTTCATCCTTTCCCTTCAAGAACTCGGTGCAGTTATTTATTTACTTCTAAATTTATAACCACATTTTTTTTTTTGGGGGGGGGGGGGGGGGTGTGTTTGGTTGGTCTCAAGGCAAGAAGCCTGCATTGAGACAGAGAGGTTGTGGGTTCTAACACTGGCTACACTATGTTTGGGATTTTTATTTATGATTTCTCTTTGAGGTAACCACCCCTCAGGAGTGAGGCCTGGTTTGAAACATCAATTACTCATAGACGGAAAAAATATGAGTACCTCCGAAGATAGAGTCATCTGCCTGTGTGGCAAGGGACCCCTATGCACACGGCTGTTAAAAAACAGATTAACATGCAAAATTCAAATCCAATCTCGTCTGAAGTCGAAGTTAGTGAATGAAAATAAAAAGAAAAGATTTTCCAGGCCCAGGATATCCAACAACACTTGAGCTGAATGAAAGTTGGCAGGGACTCATAGCTGACCATTTGTATCAGGTTCAGGGAACAACAATTAGTTTAGATTCTAATCGACCTACTTGTGGTAGGCCCCAAATCTAACCAGTCTGGACAAACAATTAGGGATTAAGAGGAAAAGCAAACTTGTACCAAAAATGTTGTGCTGAAATCTGATGTGTAGGGCTGAAAGGTCCAAATATCACAGCCTGCTGTAAGCCACAACACAATGTAACCACACCATATTCATATTCTTCTTGGACAACAAGAAAAGAGTAGTCATTGGACATATGCAGATGTCTTATATTATAAAACAGACAGAAGAGAAAAGATGCCAGACAGCTTAAGAGAATGGCTTGGTCGAAGGTCAACAACAGAAATGATAAATAACTGTTGAGATCAAAAGTTGTGGAGAGACATGATCACCTACACCAGCAGGCCCAGTACTTGATGCTGATGGGAACAATAATAGCTGGTGTCACTTGAAGTTTGGGTGAACTCTTAAGGTTGTTCTCACATGATCATGTTTGTTAAAATAATATTTATAATATATATTAATATATTTAGAATACATGCCTGCCAACTTTGCTTCTCTTATAACTTCTTATAGGTGTTCCGGGCGTGTCCCTTTAGACTTTAGGTTTAGGTCTTCCACTTTTCCTGTATCCTATTATTTTGCTTTGAATAATAGATGATAGAAGTAGAGCCTGTTTTAAAATTATGT
Organism: Megaustenia siamemsis; assembly: GCA_032433765.1. Classification (NCBI taxonomy): domain Eukaryota; kingdom Metazoa; phylum Mollusca; class Gastropoda; order Stylommatophora; family Ariophantidae; genus Megaustenia; species Megaustenia siamemsis. The sequence continues at coordinate 1,760,390 of JAVIAB010000159.1, read as the reverse complement.
TGTTTTCCTTCTCAGCATATGTCTGAAATAATTATATGTCCATTTTCTCCTCCGAATTGTAGACGAGATCATTGGTGGCATGGTTTTATCTCTATACTCTATATATTAGTCTTCAATTCATTCACAAATTCAAGGTGGTGTAATTTACCACAAATTTTAGTGTTCCGCCAAATGATTTATGCTCGAAGTAACGTATTTTTAGGGTCATTCATTAGAATTTAGAAGACCTTGGGTTAGACTAGAGGTTTGGAATAGCCTACAACTAACCCTAAACCTTGTTGAACAAATTTAATTAAAGTCACAAAAACCATAACAGTTGATAATCCAAGCATTGTTCGGTCAGTGAAGGGAGATCACTCCTTCAGCAGAAATAATGTGAGACGCTGAAGTCGTAAATTATTCAGAAGATTATTTTATTTATGGTAACATAATAATAAATGTAAACAATATAGTTAATAGATATAATAAACAACGATAACGATGCGTGCCTTATATTGAAAATATATAATATACTTCACTCCAACCCAACTACAACAAAATATACATATTCAGCTTTACTGCAGCTTCGCATTTTTATGCCTTAACCCTCTACAACAAAATATACCACGACCTCATGACCAGACGTCTGAGACTCAGACTAGTGAGACGACGTCGACCTTAAACTGTTTGATGGGTGAAACAGAAAATGGACCAAATCGGACAAGGAATAGAACCCACCTTGTGTTTCTATGAATTCTGAGTTCTAGATTAATTCAAACTTTAATTTGCCACAGCTACTAGACTGCAGCTTTAATAAATGAAATATTGACAAATGTGGGAGAGCACGAGACATCAGTCAGACCGTCATGGCGGGTGATGTTGAGATGATCATTGTTGCCAGGGTGCAATTTGCAACCAAGATTAAATACACACAACAAATAGAATGTAATGTATCATAGAAGAAACTATCAGTGGGTTTACATAATTGTGTTTTATTACTTTTAGTTCCAAGAGGAATAAATAACAAAATCATGACCTATCATCATGTGCTATACCTGTTGGTTGGCGTAGGCGATCATGTCCCTCCATAATCTTCTATCTACAGCGCAGCGTATCAGTTCAGCTGTTGACTGTTTTCCTTGCCATCACACCAAGCTATTCAGTATTATCTCTCTTTGTATTCCACAATCTCTCTTTCCTTTTATTTTGCCAGTTGTAGTTGTAACCAAGTATTCCAAATTTCATCTTCTAATGATGTGCCCGAAAAATGTTGATTGTTTCTTTCTGATGTTTTTTAGGAGTTCTCTCTTTGTGATCACGTTACCCTCTTTTGTTCCTCAAGTTCCCTCTTTGTGATCACATGATTATGGTAACATAATAATTATAATAAATATATAATATAAAGCCTCCTAATTTTGCTCCTCCTATAGGTGTCCTATTTAGTGTCCCTTGGAGATCTTCCTCTTTTCCTGTATCCTGATGATATTTTGCTTCCCGTAGAACAGCCTGTTTTGAAATTCTTTTGTTATCTCTTTTCACCACATGTCTGAAATAATTTTATTTTTATGTCCATTTTCTCCTCTTACTTGTCATTGGTTGCATGGTATATATATATTTTTTTAAATCTCTTCTCTATATTAGTCTTCAATTCATTCACAAATTTCAAGATGGTAATTTACCACAACACGAGTTTAATGTCCCAAAATATGATTTATGCTCACTCAAAGTAACGTTTCTGTCATCATCATCATCAAGTACCGGGCCTAGTGGCGTAGGTGAACATGTCTCTCCACAACTTTCGATCTCGGCAGCTATTTATCATTTCTGTTGTTGACCTTCTGCCAAGCCATTCTCTTAAGCTGTCTGTTATTTTTTTCTCTTTGCTTCCCTCTATCTCTTCGTCCCTCAATTTTTCCAGTTGTTACAATATATTCCAGTTGTTCTCTTCTCATTACATGGCCAAAAAATGATGATTGTCTCTTCCTAATATTGGAAATTAGCTCTCTTTTTGCTTTGACCTCTTTCAGAACACACACACACACACGCACGCACACACACACACACAAACACACACACACGTATCTGTCAATACCTCTCTACATGTATGTTCTGTCAATACCTATTACCATCTATGATCTGTCAAACATTATATACGCCTATGTTCTGTCAATCGTTTTCTAAATGTTCTGTCAAACCGTTATCTATGTATACTTACCGGCACTACCTGCCATCGTGTAAATTCAACAGAGCAGACATTTATGTACTGTTACAATAGCTCGTCTCTCAGAACATGAAGATGGGCTCCTGGGATAGAACAAAAGATTCCGCTGTCTAGAATATACACGCTAGCTGGTAGTGCCGGAACATATACGTAGATAAAGGTTTAACATACTGTTATATGGAGTTAAGGATTGACAGAACATAGACGTAGACAAGGACTGACATATTATAGACCTAGAATGTGGATGACAGAACATACAAGGTCGTAGGTATTGACGGTATGTAATTAGGCATCAGCAGAACATACAAGGTCGTAGGTATTGACGGTATGTAATTAGGCATGAGCAGAACATACAAGGTCGTAGGTATTGAAGGTATGTAATTAGGCATGAGCAGAACATACAAGGTCGTAGGTATTGACGGTATGTAATTAGGCATGAGCAGAACATACAAGGTCGTAGGTATTGAAGGTATGTAATTAGGCATGAGCAGAACATACAAGGTCGTAGGCATTGAAGGTATGTAATTAGGCATGAGCAGAACATACAAGGTCGTAGGTATTGACGGTATGTAATTAGGCATGAGCAGAACATACAAGGTCGTAGGTATTGAAGGTATGTAATTAGGCATGAGCAGAACATACAAGGTCGTAGGTATTGAAGGTATGTAATTAGGCATGAGCAGAACATACAAGGTCGTAGGTATTGAAGGTATGTAATTAGGCATGAGCAGAACATACAAGGTCGTAGGTATTGAAGGTATGTAATTAGGCATGAGCAGAACATACAAGGTCGTAGGCATTGACGGTATGTAATTAGGCATGAGCAGAACATACAAGGTCGTAGGCATTGACGGTATGTAATTAGGCATGAGCAGAACATACAAGGTCGTAGGCATTGAAGGTATGTAATTAGGCATGAGCAGAACATACAAGGTCGTAGGTATTGAAGGTATGTAATTAGGCATGAGCAGAACATACAAGGTCGTAGGTATTGAAGGTATGTAATTAGGCACGAGCAGAACATACAAGGTCGTAGGTATTGAAGGTATGTAATTAGGCATGAGCAGAACATACAAGGTCGTAGGCATTGAAGGTATGTAATTAGGCATGAGCAGAACATACAAGGTCGTAGGCATTGAAGGTATGTAATTAGGCATGAGCAGAACATACAAGGTCGTAGGCATTGAAGGTATGTAATTAGGCATGAGCAGAACATACAAGGTCGTAGGCATTGAAGGTATGTAATTAGGCATGAGCAGTACATACAAGGTCGTAGGTATTGAAGGTATGTAATTAGGCATGAGCAGAACATACAAGGTCGTAGGTATTGAAGGTATGTAATTAGGCATGAGCAGAACATACAAGGTCGTAGGTATTGAAGGTATGTAATTAGGCATGAGCAGAACATACAAGGTCGTAGGTATTGAAGGTATGTAATTAGGCATGAGCAGAACATACAAGGTCGTAGGTATTGAAGGTATGTAATTAGGCATGAGCAGAACATACAAGGTCGTAGGTATTGAAGGTATGTAATTAGGCATGAGCAGAACATACAAGGTCGTAGGCATTGAAGGTATGTAATTAGGCATGAGCAGAACATACAAGGTCGTAGGCATTGAAGGTATGTAATTAGGCATGAGCAGAACATACAAGGTCGTAGGTATTGAAGGTATGTAATTAGGCATGAGCAGAACATACAAGGTCGTAGGTATTGAAGGTATGTAATTAGGCATGAGCAGAACATACAAGGTCGTAGGTATTGAAGGTATGTAATTAGGCATGAGCAGAACATACAAGGTCGTAGGTATTGAAGGTATGTAATTAGGCATGAGCAGAACATACAAGGTCGTAGGTATTGACGGTATGTAATTAGGCATGAGCAGAACATAAATGATCAACAGTCACTGTACAGCGTCGATATTTATACACAAAGTATAAAGGATATGTAAGTTCAAACAATCCTGGTCCAATTCAACGCTGTAACAGGTACTGTAAAGCATGATTAATTATACACAAAATATAAAGGATATGTAAAGTCCAAACAATCCTGGTCCAATTCAACGCTGTAACAGGTACTGTAAAGCATGATTAATTATACACAAAATATAAAGGATATGTAAAGTCCAAACAATCCTGGTCCAATTCAACGCTGTAACAGTTACTGTAGAGCATGATTCATTTTACACAAAATATAAAGGATATGTAAGTCCAAACAATCCTGGTCCAATTCAACGCTGTAACAGGTACTGTAAAGCATGATTAATTATACACAAAATATAAAGGATATGTAAAGTCCAAACAATCCTGGTCCAATTCAACGCTGTAACAGTTACTGTAAAGCATGATTCATTTTACACAAAATATAAAGGATATGTAAGTCCAAACAATCTTGGTCCAGTTCAACGCTGTAACAGTTACTGTAGAGCATGATTCATTATACACATGTGATAAAGACTACACCAAAGCTTTCGATAGAATACACCATAACCAACTTATAGACTGCCTAAAGGATATAAATCTAGACGACACAGACATACGACTAATATGTAATTTGTACTGGGAGCAAACAGCAATAATAAGATATAACAAGGAGAACTCTACACCCATGGACATAAAAGAGAAGTAAGACAAGGATGCATCCTATCACCAAGCTTGTTCAATCTATACACTGAGCAAATCTTTAAAATCATCTCAGAGATACCAGGTCTAAACATTAATGGAAAGATAATCAATAACCTGAGATATGCTGATGATACTGTTCTACTAGCAGAAAATCCTAAAGATCTACAACAATTGCTTAATGTGATAAACACAACAAGCAAAAAATATGGACTAGAAATGAATATCAAAAAGACTAAAACTATGATCATAAACAAAGAAAATTCTCAAGACCTACAATTAAATATCACAGTTGAGGGAATACATCTGGAGACAGTCCAGAGCTACAACTACCTGGGACATACTATAACCAATGATGGAAAATGGAAAATTGAAATAAACAAAAGAATAGGTATGGCAAAAAGTAATTTTAATGCCATGAAAAATATACTAACAACAAAACAAATATCAGCAGGGCTGAAACTAAGAATGGCAAAATGTTACGTCTTCTCAATATTCCTGTATGGTGCAGAAACATGGACATTAGACAAGAAAACAGAACAGAAAATTGAAGCCTTTGAAATGTGGATTTATAGAAGAATAGGTAGAATTGGATGGCAAGAAAAGAAAACAAACGATGAAGTTTTAAAACAACTGAAAATAAAAAGAGAACTGCTGAACACAATTAAGACAAGACAAATTAAATTTTTGGGGCATGTTAAAAGACACAACAGCCTACTAAAAGTAATATTGGAAGGAAAAATACAAGGCAAAAGAGGCAGAGGCAGACCAAGACTAACATGGACGAGTAACATCAAAAGATGGACAAGTCAATCTATGTCAGCCTGCACCATCAAAGCAAAAAACAGAGTAGAATGGCGATCCATGGTAGCCAACCTTCGTTGCGGAGAGGGCACACGATGATGATGATGATGATGATGATGATGATGATGATGATGATGATGATGATGATGATGATGATGATGATGATAAAAACTAGGAAGTCCAAACAATCCTGGTTAGCTGCAACAATTCACAATTGATCACGTGCTCATTACAACGTGATTGATTCATGGCACATAATCTACAATTTCAAACATTCTAAACAACACTTGTTTTCGACACTTCATACGATGCTACTTCGCGTAGGTCTCGTACGCAAGTTTATTGACAGAGTTTTTTTTAATTTACACGTCACAAGTCATCTAAATAAATATCTTGGTTGCTTATAAAAGTCAGACATTACAAATAATTTATTGCAATGGCATCCTTGACATTTATATCACTAATAGAAATTGTGTATTTATGTCCCGGCTATCGCCGTTATTATACGACACACTCCCAGGTTCTGTAAATATATCAACCTAACTTAATGTACTTAGCATAAATCACACCTACGAAAATATAACTGATGTTTTAATCCGTATATTCCTAAACTTGATTGCCTCAATAAGCACTAATATTTTTTGAGACCCGAAATATCTACCTATAGCTCTTCTTCTTTTGTTGAAACATCTTCTGAATAATCGTTTAGTAAAACATTCCCTGAAAGTTTCTATAAGTTTTGAATCTTATGACAATTTCCCAACTGTCTCTATGAATGATTGTCCCTCATATACATCTCTCTCCAATCTAACGTAATCTGACTGTACCTCGAATCATTCTATTGACTAATCTGACTGTATGTCGAATCTTTCTCTTGTCTAATCTGGATGTATGTTGAATCTTTCTCTTGTCTAATCTGGTTGTATGTCGAATCTTTCTCTTGTCTAATCTGGCTGTATGTCGAATCTTTCTCTTGTCTAATCTGACTGTATGTCGAATGTTTCTCTTCTCTATCTGACAGTATGTCGAATCTTTCTCTTTAGTCTAATCTGAGTGTCCTCCTAAATGTTAAATGCAGCTTCTTTTAAAGCGTAGACAAATTTTGGATACCACCATCTTTATTTACACCATATTTTGGTTTTCCGCCATATATCTTGTATAATTCATCTTATTCCTCATCATCATCATTGAGTGCCTTCTCCGCAACGAAGGTTGGCTACCATGGATCGCCATTCTACTCTGTTTCTTGCTTTGATGGTGGAGGCTGTCATAGATTGACTTGTCCATCTTTTGATGTTACTCGTCCATGTTAGTCTTGGTCTGCCTCTGCCTCTTTTACCTTGTATTTTCCCTTCCAATATTTCTTTTAGTAGGCTGTTGTGTCTTTTAACATGCCCCAAAATTTCATTAGTCTTGTCTTAATTGTATTTAGTAGTTCTCTTTTTATTTTCAGTTGTTTTAAAACTTTATCGTTTGTTATCTTTTGTTTCCATCCAATTCTACCTATTCTTCTATAAATCCACAATTCAAAGGCTTCAATTTTCTGTTCTGTTTTCTTGTCTAATGTCCATGTTTCTGCACCATACAGGAATATTGAGAAGATGTAACATTTTGTCATTCTTAGTTTCAGCCATGTTGATATTTGTTTATGTTGTTAGTATATTTTTCTTATTGCTTTGGAGATAAGCTACCCATAATTGGGTTCCGTCCTATTTCCGTAATCGTGTGCAGACGTTTTACTTCAAGGGCAAGTCCAAAACAAATTCCTGTGGGTTGCTTGCGAGTTAATATAACCATTATGTAATCTCACTGCCAAGAGATTAACATACCTGTTTACGTGGGTTGCTTGCGAGTTAATATAACCATTATGTAATCTCACTGCCAAGAGATTAACATACATGTTTACATCCCGTCTTATCAGCATCTCGTAAAAATATAAACATTTCCTTTGTTAAAGCCGTGCCTAAAATGCATGGATGCAGGAACAGTTAATGTATATCAAACAATGTCCGATTGTTCGAATTAAGTCCGGTGTAACCAACAACGATGACGTAATACTATTACACACGGTGGTAGGTATCGACAGAAGATACACGGTGGTAGGTATTGACAGAACATACGCGGTGGTGAGTATTTACAGAACATACACGGTGGTAGGTACTGACAGAACATACACGGTGGTGTGTATTTACTGAACATACACGATGATAGGTATTGACAGAACATACGTGTAGATAGGTATTGATAGAACATACGTGTAGATAGGTATTGATAGAACATACGTGTAGATAGGTATTGATAGAACATACGTGTAGATAGGTATTGATAGAACATACGTGTAGATAGGTATTGATAGAACATACGTGTAGATAGGTATTGATAGAACATACGTGTAGATAGGTATTGACAGAACATACGTGTAGATAGGTATTGATAGAACATACGTGTAGATAGGTATTACAAAACACTCACATTGATAGGTAATGACAGAACATAAACGCAAATTGGCATTGACAGAACATGAACGTTTGTAGGGATAAACAGAACACATTTGTAGATAATGATAAATAATGCGGACATGTAGAAAACTATAATCAGAAGATGCATTAAAATAGAGGCTGCCAGAGAAAACATGTAAAGGTAAAGAACAAGACATGAATTGGCGTCTTAGCACGCAAGTTTTCACCCATTGGTGCTTGGCAGCATATGCGGCTGTGTTTGGAGATTTCTGGTTAGTGTCGCTTCAAGCATCGAAACTGACGATGCGAGGCGGCATTCCTCACCTTGCCAGAGTAATACCCCGGTACCTATTTCTGCCAGCGGCTGGGTCGACCGCGGGGATATTATTTTCAAACCACGAGTAGAATTCACACTGCTCCGAGCGGGAATCTAACATGGGTTGTCCGAACGTGGTAGCCCAGTCGGCTGGTTTTACCAACTACTCTACCGAGGCCCTCCAGAAAACATGTAAATGGTTTTGAAAGAACAAATATTACCTGAAAATGTCCATATCGTTGTAGCCACCATTCCTGTCACTGACAGAGTATTGTGTATGTGAGTGTATCAGTACAGTTGTAGCCGTGCTTTCCATTGACGGAACATAGAGTGAATGTCAATACACGTGTTGCTGTGTTTGTCATAGACATAACATAGAGTGAATGTCAATACACGTGTTGCTGTGTTTGTCATAGACATAACATAGAGTGAATGTCAATACAAGTGTTGCTGTGTTTGTCATAGACATACCATAGAGTGAATGTCAATACACGTGTTGCTGTGTTTGTCATAGACATAACATAGAGTGAATGTCAATACAAGTGTTGCTGTGTTTGTCATAGACATAACATAGAGTGAATGTCAATACAAGTGTTGCTGTGTTTGTCATAGACATAACATAGAGTGAATGTCAATACACGTGTTGCTGTGTTTGTCATTGACAGAACATAGAGTGAATGTCAATACAAGTGTTGCTGTGTTTGTCATTGACAGAACATAGAGTGAATGTCAGTACAAGTGTTGTTGTGTTTGTCATTGACAGAACATAGTGTGAATATCAATACAAGTGTTGCTGTGCTTATCATTGACAGAACACATTGACACAATTGAGCGAAGCTGTCCCAAAACTGCGCCTGTTCAGTTTCTATTGAAGGTGGGCGTCTTTCCGCTTCCACCCGTCTGTGAAGACGTACACGGTCATGTATGTCAACTAAAATAGAAACGTCAGTAACTTCTCAATATTAGGTTATCATTTGTTGACCACCTTTATCTTGTCTGTGGAAGAATAGAAGAGAACATCTCCATGAATGTCTGTCTGTATTTTGAGCTGATTTTAAGATAAAAGAAAATGTTGACGCTGGAGTTGATGTTCTCAAATACCAGAGCCAGCGACCATCCGATTTTGTAATTGTTGGAGTAGATGCCAAATCGTGAAAATTGTGGTTCAATAACTGTGGTGACACTTAACAGAACAGGCGGCGTGTAACACACGACTAAGATGCTGGCTATCATCACAACCATAGTAATGGTAGCTCTGTCACGTTTAGACATAGATTTGGCCTTCTCCTGGTCAGCGTTTACCGTTTGTCTCCAGGCACTTTTCTCCCTCAGCTGGTAAATTAAGATCAAGGTGAAGGTGAGAACTAACAGACATCCCAACAACAAGATGAATGCGTGTGAGATGAAAAAGAAGGCTATCGCGTCGTCGTTATCTTTTGTGAAGGTTAGACCCAGGAGAGTTCTGTTAAGTCCTGGGTAAAACTTCCAGGTGTAGTAGGACGTGAAGTAGATCGGTGATAACAATATCACGTTGACAATATAAGTAGCAATGATAATTATAGTGGTTCTCCTGGGAGTGATAACTCGTTTGATGTGTAGAGGAAAGACAACACACAGACATCTCTCGGCGGTGATAAAGGCTGTTATGTGACAGGTAATCGATGCAAACACAACTCGGGGTAATGATGCTGTTTGAAACATGAGATCAGAGTAGGCAACTGGTAGATCCAAGCCCTGAAACAGGGGTTGTTGTAGAGATTGTAAAGCTGTTGTAAAACAAGGCAACACAGGTCAGAGATGGCGAGAAAGAAGAAGCTAATGTTGATGGTTGTGTCCAGACCTTGTTTATAAAACACGGCCACGTTGATGACGTTTGCTGCTGTCCCGAATACACTGACAACACCGCACAGAATAACCACATTAATAACTACTATCAACTCTCTCTGACTGTCATTAATCATGTGCATTACATTTACAGCAGATTTGTATTGCGAGTTATCCATGTCTTATAGCATGCAGTCATAACTACAGTTGATCACAATCACCCAAATGGTGCCCACTCCCTACATGATTTCTCTCAATCAAAACCTTAACGTTATCACCATCACTTCTATTGTCTCCCTTGAATTCTTTATTGAGAAAAGTCAGGCCTGTCTTGTGGTAATTAAAGTTATAGTGGGGAAAGCGGGACGGCGTGGTCTAGAGATAAGTTGTGGGACCTGGAGATGAAGGTCCAATGTTTTAAACCTGCTACAGGTGGGAGTACACTTTCTCTTCGAATTCTTGTTTTTGAGTGACTGACCCTCCCTCAGTCTCTAGGCAGCCAGGTTCGATGCCTAGCCCTCTCGGATACTGACAAAAAAAAAACAGAATGTCACGTGTGCACTCTACGTACATTAAAGAACCGTTGAAAATTCGGAAGTGGTAAGCTACAACTGCTTACAGTTTCTGTCTCATTGTTATCAGGTTAAAGATCTATACGTTTTATAGACGGACATGTCGCTGGTCGTTGGAGATGTAGACATTTTATAGACGGACATGGCGCTGGTCGTAAACCATCGCAAAAAACACATCCTCGTCCACTTAATGGCTGAACGTTGAGCGAGAAGAATGTGTTAAATGTCCAGTTCTCTATTTGTTAACGTGAACAAATGCCCTCTATTTCTTGTGTTGCTATCTTCTTCCTGTCAATGACAATTGCGTCAAGTCATCTTTCCACCTACTGCTGTCAATCTCTCACTCGAGAGCAACGTTGATAACCTAATGCAGACGTCAATGAGAGTGCCGCTGAATGAACTATCTCGCTCGTTTGTATTGAAATTGAGTCGCTGACTCAGTGAGTTTGAGGAAAATTCCCTGTCTTATGAGCATGTTTTTTTTTTTTTTTTTAAATGAATCCGGTCTACTAGGACACGTTCAGCCCCTCGTTGTGCTCTCGTCTCTTAGACGTTTGCTGACTTGACTTTTTAACTTGTAGCCTCTCTACACTGAGGCAAGAACGAAAACAAGAAACTGACGAGTAAACACGGAACATGGACAAGTCACGAGCATGCTGGCGAGGCAATATACTTTTCAGTTGATCTCTGGCAATTACGTAACAGTGCCAATCTGCTCTCTGGAAATGTAAATTGAAGTAATTTGAAGTAATTTGATTAAAGCAGATAAAGTGCAAATTAATGTATCTTACTGATTATTCAGAGAAACACATAGACCTCACTTCTGTTGCGGCAGTTACGTCATTAATTATGGTTTCATGCCGATACTTCTCCCCCCCCCCCCCCCCTTTTAACCATAATAAGCTGAGTAAGAGCAATTTAATTCAGATCTAAGTTGTTTTTTTTAATGAGAGACGGCGCCGTTGTGCTAGAGAGATTAACGTTTATTATCGTTGAAATGTAATCTATAAAAATAAACGGTTCATATTTACGTCAATTCTGAGCGATTATTTCATGAAATAAACGGGTATTTGTCAACGTGAATGATTAGCAATAAGTAAGATTTGATTTCCCGCGAGGCACAGACGAGTTACTACTAGTTTGAGTGCCTCAATCAATATGTTTCATTTCACAAATAGATGATTCCTTTCTTTCACAAAAGTTGTCGTTAACCTCTGCACTTAAAAAAAAAGTGTTTATGTATATATTTATCACAACATCTGAAGTTCATCTCTACATTTATCACACCAGTTGTGGCTCATCTCAACATTTGTTACAACAGTTGTCATTCAACTCTAATTTTGTTACACCTGTTGTAGTTCATCTCTACATTTATTACAACAGTTGTAGTTCATCTCTACATTTGTTACAATAGTTGGGGTCCATCTCTACATTTGTTACAATAGTTGGGGTTCACCTCTACATTTGTTACAATAGTTGGGGTTCATCTCTATATTTATTACAACAGTTGTAGTTCATCCCTTCATTTATTACAAACAATCGTTTTCTGCCGCTTCTATGAAATGTGTCATGAAATGTGTCATGAAATGTGTCATGAAATGTGTCAAACAGTAAACGTGTTTTCCCCTCTTTGTCCTATGTGTCCAACAGTAAACGTGTTTTCCCCTCTTTGTCCTAGTGGAAATCGTTGATATTCAACATGTTTATCATCATTTTCCTCTCAGGCCGAAGACGGTACATAGGGCGGAAGTCATAGTTCTCCACGACTGACGATTTGCTGATAGTTCTTTGTTGCTACTTAGTCCCATGGTAGAGCCAACCCTATTAGTTGCTCTGCTTACTGATTTTTTAGTCCGCCATGTTTTCTTTTACCAGATGGTTTCCACATGAATGCCTGATGGGGAAGTCTTTCTTCATTAATTCTCACCACATGACCGATGTATCTCTAACGACTTCTTCTTATAAAGCTCGACACGTATTTCTTGTTTTGATTCGTCTCTTGTCTGTTCATTTGAAATGTATTCTTTTGCAGCTTATGTTTGAGATCCTACGTAGACATTTGTCTCGCACACACAGTGACAGGTGACTATAAGTTTCTCACAAACAGTGACAGATGACTATAAGTTTCTCACAAACAGTGACAGATGACTATAAGTTTCTCACAAACAGTGACAGATGACTATAAGTTTCTCACAAACAGTAACAGATGAATATAAGCTTGTCACAAACAGTGACAGATGACTATAAATTCCTCACAGAAAGTGACAGTTGACTGTAAGTTTCTCACACATAGTGACAGATGACTATAAGTTTCTCACAAATAGTGAAAGATGACTATAAGCTTCTCACAAATAGTGACATATGACTATAAGTTTCTCACATACAGTGACAGGTGACTATAAGTTTCTCACAAACAGTGACAGATGACTATAAGTTTCTCACAAACAGTGACAGATGACTATAAGTTTCTCACACACAGTGACATATGACTATAAGTTTCTCACACACAGTGACAGATGACTATAAGTTTCTCACAAACAGTGACAGATGACTTTAAGTTTCTCACACACAGTGACAGATGACTATAAGTTTCTCACAAACAGTGACAGATGACTATAAATTTCTCACAGAAAATGACAGATGAATATAAGTTTCTCACAAACAGTGACAGATGACTATAAGTTTCTCACAGACAGTGACAGATGACTATAAGTTTCTCACAAACAGTGACAGATGACTTTAAGTTTCTCACACACAGTGACAGATGACTATAAGTTTCTCACAAACAGTGACAGGTGACTATAAATTTCTCACAGACAGTGACAGATGAATATAAGTTTCTCACAAACAGTGACAGATGACTATAAATTTATCACAGAAAATGACAGATGAATATAAGTTTCTCACAAACAGTGACAGATGACTATAAGTTTCTCACACACAGTGACAGATGACTATAAGTTTCTCACAGACAGTGACAGATGACTATAAGTTTCTCACAAACAGTGACAGATGACTTTAAGTTTCTCACACACAGTGACAGATGACTATAAGTTTCTCACAAACAGTGATATATGACTATAAGTTTCTCACACACAGTGACAGATGACTATAAGTTTCTCACAAACAGTGACAGATGACTATAAGTTTCTCACAAACAGTGACAGATGACTTTAAGTTTCTCACACACAGTGACAGATGACTATAAGTTTCTCACAAACAGTGACAGATGACTATAAGTTTCTCACAAACAGTGACAGATGACTATAAGTTTCTCACAGACAGTGACAGATGAATATAAGTTTCTCACAGACAGTGACAGATGAATATAAGCTTGTCACAAACAGTGACAGATGACTATAAATTCCTCACAGAAAGTGACAGTTGACTGTAAGTTTCTCACACATATTGACAGATGACTATAAGTTTCTCACAAACAGTGACATATGACTATAAGTTTCTCACAAACAGTGATATATGACTATAAGTTTCTCACAAACAGTGATATATGACTATAAGTTTCTCACAGACAGTGACAGATGACTATAAGTTTTCACAAACAGTGATATATGATTATAAGTTTCTTACAAACAGTGACAGATGACTATAAGGTTCTCACAAACAGTGACAGATGACTATAAGTTTCTCACAAACAGTGATATATGACTATAAGTTTCTTACAAACAGTGACAGATGACTATATGTTTCTCACAGACAGTGACAGATGACTATAAGTTTCTCACAAACAGTGATATATGACTATAAGTTTCTCACAAACAGTGACAGATGACTATAAGCTTCTCACAAACAGTGACAGATGACTATAAGTTTCTCACAGACAGTGACAGATGACTATAAGTTTCTCACAAACAGCGACAGATGACTATCTATAAGTTTCTCACAAACAGTGATATATGACTATAAGTTTCTCACAAACAGTGATATATGGCTATAAGTTTCTCACAGACAGTGACAGATGACTATAAGTTTCTCACAAACAGTGACAGATGACTATAAGTTTCTCACAAACAGTGATATATGACTATAAGTTTCTCACAAACAGTGATATATGACTATCAGTTTCTCACAAACAGTGATATATGACTATACGTTTCTCACAAACAGTAATATATGACTATAAGTTTCTCACAAACAGTGATATATGACTATAAGTTTCTCACAGACAGTGACAGATGACTATAAGTTTCTCACAAACAGTGACAGATGACTATAAGTTTCTCACAAACAGTGATATATGACTATACGTTTCTCACAAACAGTGATATATGACTATAAGTTTCTCACAGAAAGTGACAGGTGATTATAAATTCCTCACAGAAAGTGATATATGACTATAAGTTTCTCACAGAAAGTGACAGCTGATTATAAATTCCTCACAGAAAGTGATATATGACTATAAGTTTCTCACAGAAAGTGACAGGGGATTATAAATTCCTCACAGAAAGTGATATATGACTATAAGTTTGTCACAGACTATACATTTATCATAGATAGTGAAATATTAAAAGGAAGACACGTGTTTATAGCTTTCTTTTGTTGTTTTTATTGTTATTGTAGTTGTTATTGTTGGTATTATTATTGTTCTCGTTATTTTTATTATTGTTATCCTTACTGTTGTTAAAAATAAAAATGTAAAGTACCCCAGTCACGCCAAGTGGCGTATAGGGAATATGGTGTTAGTGACCCGTCACGCCAAGTGGCGTATAGGGAATATGGTTAGTTCACGCCAAGTGGCGTATAGGGAATATGGTGTTATTGACCCGTCACGCCAAGTGGCGTATAGGGAATATGGTGTTAGTGACCCGTCACGCAAGTGGCGTATAGTTAGTGACCCGTCACGCCAAGTGGCGTATAGGGAATATGGTGTTAGTGACCCGTCACGCCAAGTGGCGTATAGGGAATATGGTGTTAGTGACCCGTCACGCCAAGTGGCGTATAGGGAATATGGTGTTAGTGACCCGTCACGCCAAGTAGGGAATATGGTGTTAGTGACCCGTCACGCCAAGTGGCGTATAGGGAATATGGTGTTAGTGACCCGTCACGCCAAGTGGCGTATAGGGAATATGGTGTTAGTGACCATAAATTTTACAGACCTTCGGCACATGATTTTTTGGATAATGTGGTCGGTATTACGCCCGTGCCGCTTTACTTTCCCAGAAAATAATCCGGTACCCATTAAAGCCTGGGTGAACCAGAAGCCGTCGGTTGGGATCGAACCCTACCTCTTGTCCTTTGTAGTCTAGTTCACTAACCACTGAGCTATCGCTGCTCCCCATTGCTGAATAGACAGATCTGACCGCAGAATGAACAATATGTATTTGTGCTGCTTGCAAGCGTCTCCTTTCTCCAGCGTCTTTTGTCTTTTAACTGCGACACCACCGCTTCCTCGACTATTGCGGTGCAGCTTAATAGTTCTTGTTCTTGTGCTACGATATACAGCCAGGGTTTCCAAAGTTCTTTTGTTGGTAGATAACTCACTAAGGCAAGTCCTGCAAACATATATTTTATATATCGTCATTGGTCTGCCCTCCGGCCTCTTTCCTTCTCTAAGTTCACCATACAATATATTGTTTGGGAATACAGAATGGTCGTACTACGCGTTGTGTTGATCGGCCCAAATCGGCCAACTAGAAACAGTCTATAAACACAGCTACACACACAATTGAGGTCACACACGTCATGAATAACACATTACTTAACTTGCTTTATTTACAAAGTTCCGATTACAAACAAGCTATATACATAGACTGGGCGGCATGACGTTCCAGTCTGTCCAATAACAAACTATATATATTGGCTGGGCGGCATGACGTTCCAGTCTGTCCAATAACAAGCTATATACATAGACTGGGCGGCATGACGTTCCAGTCTGTCCAATAACAAACTATATATATTGGCTGGGCGGCATGACGTTCCAGTCTGTCCAATAACAAGCTATATACATAGACTGGGCGGCATGACGTTCCAGTCTGTTCAATAACAAACTATATATATTGGCTGGGCGGCATGACGTTCCAGTCTGTCCAATAACAAGCTATATATATTGGCTGGGCGGCATGACGCTCCAGTCTGTCCAATAACAAGCTATATACATAGACTGGGCGGCATGACGTTCCAGTCTGTCCAATAACAAGCTATATACATAGACTGGGCGGCATGACGTTCCAGTCTGTCCAATAACAAGCTATATACATAGACTGGGCGGCATGACGTTCCAGTCTGTCCAATAACAAGCTATATACATAGACTGGGCGGCATGACGTTCCAGTCTGTCCAATAACAAACTATATATATTGGCTGGGCGGCATGACTATTCGCTCCAGTCTGTCCAATAACAAACTATATATATTGGCTGGGCGGCATGACTATTCGCTCCAGTCTGTCCAATAACAAGCTATATATATATATATATATATATATATATATATATGATTGGCTGGGCGGCATGACTATTCGCTTCAGTCTGTCCAATAACAAACTATATATATTGGCTGGGCGGCATGACTATTCGCTCCAGTCTGTCCAATAACAAACTATATATATTGGCTGGGCGGCATGACTATTCGCTCCAGTCTATCCAATAGGTCTAAGAAAGTTTTGGCTTACTACCGCCTGCTCCTGTTCTCTAAATGTCATTAACCGTTACAATGTCCTGCTATAACCCTACCCGTAAGGGTGACTTTATATAGACTTCCTCTAGCTTTAACTTTATCTCCTAACCCTCCCCTGTTTATGTCTGCTTTCTCTCTAAAACTAAGAGTCTTGGTCTGATTACTGCTAAAAGAAAATCTTACGCCCTGGAGGCGCTGTCCTTCTCTAATGTCTGTAACTTACATCTGATCTCTCTCTGTGTTTGGAATTTCCAACTCAATCCTATTGAGAAAGAGAGTTTTGCTCTGTTACCACTAAACAAGCCTGAGACCCTAGTAGCGCGGCCAACCTCCTATCTATCTCTCTTTCTAACTGTTGACCCTCTGTCCTATCGACAAAGACCCTCTTTACATCTACCCAGCCGTTTAAGTACCTCGTGTTCCAACCAATCACAAATCACCTACGTCATTCCCCAGCCAATCAAATCAATCTCACCATCTTAAGACATAGCACTCTAGAGTTTCTTACCATTCACCTACCGTACAAGATCTTCCAATCCATACTCACTACCTCTAACCGTCCCATGCATGTCTTCCAACCCCTACTCACTACCTCTAACCGTCCCATGCATGTCTTGGTTCTCACACTACTTATCTTTTCCGACATAGGTAGTCCAAGTTTCTGATCAATGTAAAAGAATCCGAATCGGGAATGTATCTCTTCCGCTAGTGAGATGTTTGTGACCATGACAAAATATGTTAGCGATGATAGGCTGTTACAAATATTAGGTTTTCTTCCAAGACGCTCGCATTCATAAAACAATAGCTAATTGCTGAGAAATTATATGCTTGTTATGCTAATTCTTCTTACATACTGACACTGTGAAAACTGTATAACTAGTAGCATCCCATGCTAGTTAACATCTTGTGATTTCTTGGTAAGTGATGGTGCATATGTGAAAGAAACCAAAAGCCGATGTTATGTGACGAATTTGTGATCGCATCACGTTGTTTTTTTTCATTGTTTTTATTTTCAAAACAATCACACACAAGCAATATAAATACAAACATGACCAAATACATTAGGTAGCAACCGCCTTTACAACTCACGGCTCGTTTGCAGAATGCTGGAGTAAGCACAGTCAATACCTTCCAATAACTTTATTTCCAGGCAGCCGTGTCTTGTGCTGTGCCCATAGTATTTCCGCGGTAAGACACTGTTAATAAGTCAGGTCTTTTCAATATTAGAAATCTTGTTAAACATACCATTTCCCAACCAAGCGTACACGAGGTTCAACACCCACAGAAGCTATACAAGACTGACGTCATTCAAACAACAACCGGTTATCCTCGCAAAGCTGAAAGCGTCATTAGACTAACTACAAGTCACCAATAAAACAGATTCCGCAGGTTACAAAAAAGAAAAGAAAAGTAGACATTTTTGTTACTCTAACTACTCGAATTTTTGAGTCGCCTCTTTTGATAAGCGTTGCAGGTGGCTGTGGCTCACATCCAGTCTCACTTGACCATATTAACGATCCATGTAACAACTTCCTCTTTTGTACATCTTCCATCTGAGATTAACAAAGTTTCCAAATATTTAAATTAATTTACCTGTTTTAATATTGTTCCACTTGTCTTTATTTTGCACTGAGGTGATGTCTTTTTCTTTGCTGTTACCATTACCTCTGTCTTTTTGCTATTACGGCTGAGTCCTTTATTTTTGCTTTCTTTCACTATAATGTCCAACATTTCTTGTAACTCATTTTCGCTATGAGTGAAATTTTTGACAATAGAAACAAGAAAATGAGTTCTTAAATGTTACGTAGAGCCAGTCTTAACATATGGATGCGAGTCATGGACAATAAGACAACAGACAAGAAAATCCTTGAGTCTGTAGAAATGTGCTTTTACAGAAGAATGTTGAGAATACCATGGACAGCTAAGAAGAGTAATGAAGATGTTCTGAGAGAGGTCAAAGCAAAAAGAGAGCTAATTTCCAATGTTAGGAAGAAATAATCATCATTTTTTGGCCATGTAATGAGAAGAGAACAACTTGAATATATTGTAACAACTGGAAAAATTGAGGGACGAAGAGATAGAGGGAAGCAAAGAGAAAAATAACAGACAGCTTAAGAGAATGGCTTGGCAGAAGGTCAGCAACAGAAATGATAAATAGCTGCCGAGATCGAAAGTTGTGGAGAGACATGATCACCTACGCCACTAGGCCCGGTACTTGATGATGATGATGATGTAACAACTACACGATCGACTGTCGTGTTGGATTTTGGCCATTGAGAAATGTTTCTGTAAGTTACTGCAGAAATTGAAGCTTGCTAAACTGACATCTCACAGCTCCGCAGTGGAGCTGGACTCGAGGTGTTGTCGTAAAGATCTGTTTAGTTTTCGTCCTGGACATTCAATTGTGAAGCGAAAATGATCTATAATACTAATTATAGCTGCTAGCTTGTTTGGAACGGATGACTTGGATGGTGAGCGTATTATGGATTGTGTTTTATGACAAGGAGTTGGAAATCGCTTATTTCAAGGTGATGTGGATCACGTTGCCGGTAAGCAAACAGTAGTTTGATAAACAGATAGTGACAATCCACAGTTGCTGTCCTTCCTTTAAACTTGATCTATGTGTTAGTTGAAAACAAGATTGCGATCAAGGTGTATTCTCAAACATCGCATTGTTTAGGTCCTCACGACAGTTTCTGAACATACTTTTACAATTGTTGCAGGTGAGTTGACAATATTGGGTACAAATAATAATACATAAATATTATTATATGGGGAACTTCCGAGGCGATAATAGGGAATAATAGAACAAAGAAGTATGTGTTAGCACTCGGAAAAATTGACAGACAAACAACAATAGAAAAAAACGAAGAACAATATATGGTCCGAAGTGGGATCGAACCCGTACTCAGTGGCACCGCGCCTTGCCACGAGAAGCCGAACGCTTGGTACACTGCCACGCAGCCAACTAAAAAATTGGCTATATGTTTGCTCAGAGAGACCCAAGTTGCAGTCGCCTTCGTCTGATTCATCAGTGCTCCGTTCTTACAGCATCTTCTAAACAATCGGGCAAGTTCAGTCTCGTGATCACGTACATCAACCCTCCCCACCCCCCCACCCCCCCAAAAAAAAAAATAATAAAATAATAAATAAAAAAATCTGTACCTTGACGGTAGAATAAAAAAGCGTCAGTGTGGGACAGTCTGCTCTCTACACCCTTAATCGACTTGTTACTTTTAAAAGTTAAGCGTTGAAAAGTAGCGGGTTCATGTAAATCATTAGATAGAGGTTACCTTCAGGCCCATGGTTAGATTGCTCCTGTATCGGATTCTCATGTTTTGTTTGCGTACGGAGTCCATAGTTAACTACTTCCCTCTTATCTTTCACTCATCGCTTTTTAGACTATGTATACAGGGGTTGATAATCTTACTTATGGAAGCAGACAACTAAAATGAAAATATGATTAAAGGCCACAGAGATGGGATTTCTTAGAAGCTTATTGAGAGTTCCCTGGACAGCTAAAATAGCAACGAAGAAACTCTCAAAGAGATCAATATAAAAGGGGAGCTCTTAAACAACAGCTGAAAGAAACAATCGACATTTTTTTCGGGCAAATCGTAAAAAGAAGGGAAGTTTAATTACTTGGGTACAACTGGCAAAGTATAGGGAAAAAGATATCACGGACGACAAAGAGAGGTGATACTAGATGGCCTGGTGGTCTCGTTACTGGTCTAGACCACTACTACAAACTCCCTCGACATCAAAAGATCGAGAGGGCGTGGCATGTCGACATTACAAAATGCATTTTCTAGACAATAAAAATAACACCACGACGATTCTCTGATGACGTCACCGACATTACAGTCAAGTGTGTCGACATCTTGATCGATAACACCATGTTAGAGTGTCGGAGCAAGAACACATTCTTTTTGCAAGTGTGTCATCGAAGTTATAGCGCAGTGTACAACCTCGCTCAGGTCCACAACACGATCATTCACAAGATCATCACCACAAACTTGTTTTCATGTTTTACCGATATTACATGTGCATCAGAGACATCACAATCGAGTGTGTGTCGAGGTGCAGTGTCAACTGTGCTGATGCTAGTCTCAGATGCGTCGACGAGCCTGAGAATGTTCTTGTGCACAACAAACTCTGCGAGTGTATCAACCTCTGTCTTAACGAATGTGCCAGGTTGGAGGGTGTATAGGAGCAGTCTCATACTGACATCAGTCTCATCACTAGCAACATTTTCACTGGCACCTCTCTCAACACAAACTTTCCATTGTGTACACCAGAGCCACCCGCTACACGTTTTCACCTCGTGAACTACTGCAGAGACGCAATGTCATCTAATATGTTCCACGTCCCAATATTTCCATTACCTCTTTCATGACGACACATGGTTATTGTCATGTTTAATACCTCAAATTTTGTTGTCAGCAATAAAAAGGACAACAGTACATGTCATGTCGACAACATGTTCACTCAGACATCCCCGTATATCGACAATAACACCACAACCATTTTCACACGTGTCACATACAGCATATCCCAATGTTTCGACAAGCTCTGTCATGATGGATTTACCCTTGATTCGGCACATTGAGCTACATTAAACTGTCCATCAGGGAAATAATACTTAAATGTACAAAGTCGCCAGTGGTACATATTTTACAGAAAACTGCTTCCAAGGTAAGTATAGAAATGAATGACCTGCGGGGAAAAATATATGATGATTTATCCCTAATGAACTCATAGGACAGGATGCACGATACCGAAAGTTTGTATAAATATATGAACATTACTTTGTTGTTATGTGACCGGCAGGGATTTTGAAAGAATTTAGCTCACTGGTCTCTGGATCGATTTGTTGGTCTGGCATCTGCGATTGAATAAAAGAAAAAGTATGTGCTGTGAATCGACTTGTTTCTACCACGACAAATGTATGTCACATTTAATATGGACTATGTGTGATATTTTTTTTTTTTATCTATAACTTCTTCTAATACATTTGAGTTTGCAAAGAAGATTATAGTACAAACTATATTTCTACCACGTACTTATGTGCAATGCAACCACAATTTAATTGATAAACATTTGAGTAGGTAAAACTACATGTTCCTGTCACCTGAGAGGTAAAGCGGACAGAGTTACCCTACACCCGAAGTGAGACATTAGCTCCCTTTAGACACACAATATTGAGTAGCTCTCTACCCGTGAAATGGTACGCTAAAATAGCACACCGCCTAGGAAATAACAAAGAGCACGGGTCATTCACTTAACAATTCATAGGTTTATATGTTACTGTCTATAGCAGTAAGGCCTCTATATAATAAGTTCACTGTCGAAATTATCCAACATTTTGGCTCTTCCTTGTGATTTTGTATATTTTGAACATTAACGGTCACGTGCTTGAATCCAGCGATTAAATGACCGTTTAGATAAATCCAAAATGTGTCTTGTCCTATTCTCAGGGTTTTCTAAAGAATGAAATAATCTTCCTCGTTTAGCCTCTTTGCAAAAACAGTCATACATTTTTATTGCGATGTTTTGTAAACTGCAGAATTTCATTTTAAGACTCATGATAAATGTTATCGTTCCACGTCTCAACCTATGAATGAACGGAAATGGAACACACAATTTCTCGTGTTTTTTACAAGTGTCTAATTGTGTCAAAAAACCACGGTAAAAGCGTGCAAACACGTCAATTTTACCGTGTATGGATTTTTACTCGCTATTTTTAACTTAAAATACTGTAAACATTCAGTTTTGACTACATCAATGGGTCGTTATAAATTTATATAAATCAAATAAGCAACAATAATAACCAAATGTTTTTTTTAAAATGAAATTAATTCCCTGTTGGGTTCTAATCATTATAACTTTACATGCAAATTTTGAACAACTTACAACAAGCGGTTAATAAGCTATCGATTTTAAAAGTTGGGCACGAGTTATGAAACAAGCTATAGTTAGAATGGAATCACTCAATGTTATTGACGTTTTCAACTTTGCGAGGATAGCCGGTTGTTGTTTGAGTGACGTCATCCTTGTATAGCTTCTGTGGGTGTTGAACCTCGTGTACGCTTGGTTGGAAAATGACATGTTTAACAAGATTTCTAATATTTAAAAGATCTAACTTATTAACAGTGTCTTACCGCGGAAATTAAAATACCATGGGCACATCACAAGACACGGCTGCTTGGAAAAAAGCCAGTCGTGGGGTGTAACGTACACTCCTACAAGGTATGATGACAGCCAGTAGTGGGGTGTAACGTACACTCCTACAAGGTATGATGACAGCCAGTAGTGAGGTGTAACGTACACTCCTACAAGGTATGATGACAGCCAGTAGTGGGGTGTAACGTACACTCCTACAAGGTATGATAACAGCCAGTAGTGGGGTGTAACGTACACTTCTACAAGGTATGATAACAGCCAGTAGTGAGGTGTAACGTACACTCCTACAAGGTATGATGACAGCCAGTAGTGGGGTGTAACGTACACTCCTACAAGGTATGATGACAGCCAGTAGTGGGGTGTAACGTACACTCCTACAAGGTATGATGACAGCTTTACAAAAAAAGGAAAACAACAAAACACTGACATTTCGCTGTATATGCGGCCTTCTTCAGAAAACGAGAACAACGACAACAAACGATAAAACACAGATAAAAGTTACTACATCTAGGATGATTATGACAGGTTAATGAGAAGTTTGGTATCCTCACCACGTAACAATCCAAAGAAAGCCATGGAGAGAAATTCTAATCTGCACCATCAAAGCAAGAGACATAGTATAATGGCTCTCCGTGGTAGTCAACCTTCGATGCGGAGGCGGCACCCAATGATGATGAATGAGATGCGGACAGAGAGATAAGAGATGAAATGATGAAATGATGAAACGAGAGAGATGTGATTGGAAAGAACGTTATTGGAAGGTATTGGCTGTGGCTGATGCCTCGTTCTTCAAAAGTGTTTTAGTTGTAGAGGCTGTTGATAACTAGCATCCCTGCTGTGTCCCAGTGCGGGTTTAGAGCTGGACGGTCAACCAGGGATATGATTTTTACTCTCCACCAAATGCAGGAAAAATGCAAGCAACAGAGAAGATCTCTATTTTTAGCTTTTGTTGATCTCACAAATTCTCTAGATAGATCTCTAATCTATTCGGTATATCTTTCGCTGCCCTTCTACACAATGAGTTTGAAACCGTCTCTCGAGACATCTACATCCATACACGATCTGACGACTCCTTGTTTAATCTAGCACGTCAGAAGTTACAATTAAAAACAAGTGATCATAATCAAGGAGCTTCTATTTTCTGATGATGCATCACTAGTTTCTCACGATAAATCCGTCCTGCAGTCAATGATTGACAATCTAGCTGGATCATGTGATTTATTCTCCGGTCAATAAGTACACAGAAGACTGTGGTGCCTCAACAAGGTGTAGCCAGTCCCACAGCTATATCTATAGCACACCCTTTGAATGTGTGAGAAATGTTACGTATCTCGGTTCTATGTTCACAATCACTGTTTTCCTTGAAGAAGAAATAAATCACCGAATCGAAAAGGCAGCTTCCACATTTAATCAACTTAAAGATATGTCATGGGTTAACACCAAATTAACACTCAGGACTAAGATTCAAATCTACCAAAGTTGTGTGCTTAGTACGCCTCTATGTGGATCAGAAACTTGGACTACCTATGCAATGAAAGAGAAAAAGGTTAAATAGCTTTCATGTGCGTTGCATTCGAAAGATTATGAACATCGAAGATCAGGACAGTGGTATATATTAATTGTGTTATATATATATATATCTCAGTGCATATCCAAGCGGTGCGAACAAGCCACAGCACAACGCATCCACGCCCACGTAACATTCTTTAAAGAACAGATTCATTTTTCTAGGAACCATCAGGTGATCGCGCCAAAGAAGAAAGAGAACCAACACAATTCCGGTTTGTCGCGCTCGTGCAGGGATGTACTGAAGTGGGGATCGGAGGATTTATCACTTGCCAGTTGTGCAATGATGGTGACCTGTCGACTAATCTAATCTAAACTAAACTAAACTAAACTAAACTAAACTAAACTAAACTAAACTAAACTAAACTGAAGTGTTAATTGCATTCAAACACACAGAAAGGCAGACAGTAATCTAAATATATTAAATTAAGAGAATACATATTAAATTTGTGTTGACATACTCTATTGACTCGTGTTCACTGAACGATGACTACAGAACATCTCAACGAATGTCCGCCTGTATTTAGAACTTATCTTTAAATAAAAGAAAATATTGACGCTGGAGTTGATGTTCTCAAGTAAAAAAGAAAACGACCACGAAGTGATGTAGAGATTGGAGTGTCTACCAAATCGTGAAAACTGGGGCTCTATAAAAGTAGTGATGCCCAACAGAACAGCCGGCGTGTAGCACACCACTAAAATACCAGCAATAGAAACAACCATAGTTATGGTAGCTCTGTCACGTTTAGACATAGACTTGGCCTTCTCCAGGTCAACGTTCGCCGCTTGTCTCCATACATTTTTCTGACCTAGTTTACATATTAATATCAAAGTGAAGGCCAAAACAAGCAGACACCCCAACAACAAAACAATGGCGTGTGAGAAATAAACAAAGGCAGCTGTGACGTCATTATGTTTAGTGTGGGTTAGACCCAGGAGGGTTCTGTTCATCTTCGGATAGAACTTCCAGGTGTAGTAGGAAGTGCAGTAGATCGGTGCTTTTAATATCACGTTGACGGTATCAATAATAATGATAACTGCTATCGTTATCCTGGGAGTGATAACTCGTTTGATGTGTAGAGGAAAGACAACACACAGACATCTCTCTGCGGTGATAAAGGCTGTTATGTGACAGGTGATTGTTGAGAACAAAGCTCGTGGCATTGCTGTTGTCAAAAAGAGAACTTCAGAGTAGACAATTGGTAGATCCAAGCCCTGCAACAGAGGGTTACTGTAGAGGTTGTAAAACTGTTGTACAACAAGATTACACAGATCAGAGGCGGCAAGAGAAAAGAAGCTAATGTTGATGGTTGAATCCAAACCTTGTTTATAAAACACCAACAGGTTGAAAACGTTGACTACTGTCCCGAATAGACTGACTCCGCTGCCTAAAATAGCCAGACTAACAGCTATAAGACCTCTCTGACTATTACTCACAATTTGTCTCACATTAGATTCGTTGATCGCTGTATCCATTTCTAACGTTCCTTGTCACAAACAACAATTTGGAAACAAAAACAAATCGTCAAGGCTATAACTTGTTTATCAAAATGATCCGCCCCCTGTAACCATCAATGCTCTAATAAAGTTTATTGATGTCTTCGGCGAGTCAAGTCAATGTGACATTAATGGACCTGGTAAAAGAGAGAAATTGAGAGCTTCATGTAATGTCATAATTAATTTAGTAACAAAAACAAGTAGGTCTTCTAGAAGGGCAGGGAATCTCAAAGAACACATAAATATACTTATCATCACAGACACCCACTAGATCGTGTAAATCAACACCAACCAATCAGGCAGGGAATCTCAAAGAACACATAAATATACTTATCATCACAGACACCCACTAGATCGTGTAAATCAACACCAACCAATCAGGCAGGGAATCTCAAAGAACACATAAATATACTTATCATCACAGACACCCACTAGATCGTGTAAATCAACACCAACCAATCAGGCAGGGAATCTCAAAGAACACATAAATATACTTATCATCACAGACACCCACTAGATCGTGTAAATCAACACCAACCAATCAGGCAGGGAATCTCAAAGAACACATAAATATACTTATCATCACAGACACCCACTAGATCGTGTAAATCAACACCAACCAATCAGGCAGGGAATCTCAAAGAACACATAAATATACTTATCATCACAGACACCCACTAGATCGTGTAAATCAACACCAACCAATCAGGCAGGGAATCTCAAAGAACACATAAATATACTTATCATCACAGACACCCACTAGATCGTGTAAATCAACACCAACCAATCAGAAGTTCAGAACAACGTAAGCGAAAACAACATCAACATAACGATGGATGGCCGAGAATTAAAACAAGTGGAGGAATTTAAATACCTAGGAAGTCTAAGGACAGACAACTTCCAAGCAGTAGAAATAGACTCAAGATGCAACAAATGTCAAATCTTTGGCCAGCTGTCACCACTGCTGTCTAACAAAGAAATAGCACTCGAGGTAAATCGGGCACTCTACAAATACAATATTCATCCCAACGTTGTGCTACTAATACCAGACATGAACACTACTTACAAGAAAAATAAGGGACAAAATATTGGCTATGGAAATCTATTGTATTAGACAAATTATAGGAAACAGCATGAGAGATAAGATCAGAAAGGAAGAACGGCCCAGAAAGCGAAAACAGCAAAGTGTGTGATACACATGAGTCATATTCAGAACACGAAAGGCGAATATGGCAGACCACCGTGAAAGAGATTGGAGCCTCATCACGTAACACTCCAAAGAAAGCCATGGAGAGAAATTTTAACTACTGTTTTAAGAACGAACTAAAAAGCCACATGAAATGTTAGGACCTTATACCTACAAGGAAAACTAGAAAATCTTATGGTAGAAGCAGAGCGATTAAACATAGATATCTTAGGCATATCAGAAACAAGATGGAAGGAAAGTGGATACATACAAGACGATAAATATACATTTATATACTCAGGTAACACAACATCTCTTTGAAAGAGATTGGAGCCTCATCACGTACCAATCCAGAGGAAGCCATGGAGAGTCAGAGTCGGAGAAATTCGAACTTATGTCGGAGGAAAGATCTTAAAATAAGTACTTGGAATGTTAGGACTCTATATCAACAAGGGAAATTGGAAAATCTAATTCAAGAAGCAGAACGAATAAATATAGATATTTTAGGCATATCAGAGACTAGATGGAAGGAATGTGGGTACATTGAAGACGAAAAATATACATTTATATACTCAGGAAACACAACAGAACATCAAAGAGGGGTAGGAATACTGATAAAAAGAGAGCTACAAAAATATATAAGTACCCACTGGACATACAGTGATAGGATTATACTACTCAAGTTGAAAGCAAAACCATTCGACATAGCAATAATACAGACATATGCACCTACTCAAGACTACACAGATGAACAAATAGAGGCATACTATGAAGACCTAAATAAAGTTATGAAGCAAGTGAAATCTTCAGACATCTTGATTGTAATGGGTGACATGAACGCTAAAGTAGGAAAAGGTAGATATAAGACCATTTTAGGAAATCATGGTTTAGGAAAAAGAAATGACAGAGGAGAAAGATTAATACAATTCTGTGAAGAAAACAGGCTGATAATATGTAACACCTACTTTGAGCAAGAGAAAAGGAAACTATACACATGGAAAAGCCCTGGAGATAGGAAGAGGAATCAAATAGATTACATAATGATAAAAGAAAGGTTCCGTAACAGCGTAAAGAAAGCCAAAACCTACCCAGGAGCAGATATTAATTCTGATCACAATCCTGTAATGATTAAAATGAAAATCAAACTAAAGAGAAACAAGCAAAAATCTAATTCATCAATAAACCCACTCGACATAACAGCTTTAAATCAAAAAGATATTAAAGATACCTATACAATACAAGTAAAGAACACATACCAGAAGCTGCTAGAGGAAGGAATTGAACAATACAGAAGAGAAAATCCTGATGAAAAAGTAACAACCAAATGGCAATGCATAAAGAAAAGCATACAAAAAGCCTGCGACACCTTACCCAAAAGAGAAAAGAACAAAAAACAAAAATGGATAACTAACACCATCTTAGAAAAAATGGAAGAAAGGAGACAAGCGAAGAACACTGCCCAATACAATAAAATAGATAATGAGATACGCAAAATGTGCAAAAAGGCAAAAGAAGACTGGCTCAGCCAAAAATGTAGAGAAATAGAAACTATGGAAAGCAAACAAGACCTAAGAGGAATGCACACAGAAATAAAGAGAATGACTAATAAAAATAAAAAAGCCACAGAAGGTGGATGCATTGCAGACAAAAAAGGAAAAATGCTAACAGACAATAAGGATATCATAGATAGATGGCAGGAATATATAACAGAACTATTTCATGATCAAAGGGACAAGAAACCAGTTATAAAATGTACATCAGGCTATAAAATCTTAAAATCTGAGGTGGAAAAAGCTATAAAAACAATGAAAAGGGGAAAAGCAGCAGGACCTGAAAGCATACAGATAGAGATGATACAGGCACTTGAAGATTTTGGCATTGAAGTGATTACAGACATATGCAACGACATATACCACACAGGATACATACCAAATGAACTAAAAACATCAACTTTCATTGCATTGCCTAAAAAGAATGGTGCAGTTGAATGCAGTGACTTTAGAACAATAAGCCTAATGAGCCATGTTACAAAAATCTTGCTAAAAGTTATACAAGGAAGGATTCAGAATAAAATCAATACTGAATTAGATGAGCAGCAATTTGGATTTAGGAAAAATAGCGGGACAAAAGAAGCCATATTCTGCATGAGAACATTAATCGAAAAATACACAGAAGTAAACAAACCAATATATGCCTGCTTCATAGACTACACCAAAGCTTTTGATAGAGTACACCACAAACAACTTATAGAATGCCTAAAAGAGATACATCTAGATGACATGGATATACGACTAATATGCAATCTATACTGGGAGCAAACAGCAATAATAAAATATAACAAAGAATTCTCTACACCCATTGATATAAAAAGAGGAGTAAGACAAGGATGCATCCTATCACCAAGCTTGTTCAATCTATACACTGAGCAAATCTTTAAAAACATCATAGAGATGCCAGGCCTACAAATTAATGGAAAGATAATCAATAACCTAAGATATGCTGACGATACTGTACTACTAGCAGAAAATCCTAAAGACCTACAACAATTACTTAATGAAATAAACACGACAAGCAAAAAATATGGACTAGATATGAATATCAAAAAGACTAAAACTATGATCATAAACAAAGAAAATACTCAAAACCCACAAGTGAATATCAAAATTGAAGGAATAGACCTTGAGACAGTTCAGAACTATAACTACCTTGGACATACTATAACCAGTGATGGAAAATGTACAACTGAAATAAACAAAAGAATAGGAATGGCAAAAAGTAATTTTAATGTCATGAAGGACATACTAACATCAAAACAAATAACACCAGAGCTAAAACTAAGAATAGCAAAATGTTACATCTTCTCAATATTCCTATATGGTGCTGAAACATGGACATTAGACAAGAAAACAGAACAGAGAATTGAAGCCTTTGAAATGTGGATATATAGAAGAATAGGTAGAATTGGATGGAAGGAAAAGAAAACAAACGACAAAGTCTTAAAACAACTAAAAATGAAAAGAGAACTTCTGAACACAATTAGAACAAGACAAATGCGATTCTTAGGCCATGTTAAAAGACACAACAGCCTACTGAAAGTGATCCTGGAGGGGAAAATACAAGGTAAAAGAGGCAGAGGCAGACCAAGATTAACATGGACGAGTAACATCAAAAGATGGACAAACCAACCGATGACAACCTGCACCATCAAAGCAAGAGATAGAGCAAAATGGCGCTCCATGGTAGCCAACCTTCGTTGCGGAGACGGCACTCAATGATGATGAACACAACATAACACCAAAGAGGGGTAGGCATACTAATAAAACGAGAACTACAAAAATATATATAAATACTTGACATACAGTGATAGGATTATATAAATAAAAATGATGACATATTAATAATACAGACATACGCACCTACTCAAGACTATACAGGTGAACAAATAGAAGCATACTATGAAGATCTAAATACAGTTTTGAAGCAAGTGAAATCTTCAGACATCTTGATTGTAATGGATGACATGAACGCAAAAGTAGGAAAAGGCAGCTAAAACTATGATCATAAACAAAGAAAATTCTCAAGACCTACAATTAAATATCAAAGTTGAAGGAATGCATCTGGAGACAGTTCAGAGCTACAACTACCTGGGACATACTATAACCAGTGATGGAAAATGTACAACTGAGATAAATAAAAGAATAGGTATGGCAAAAAGTAAGTCCAATGCCATGAAAAATATATTAACATCAAAACAAATAACACTAGGGCTAAAACTAAGAATAGCAAAATGTTACATCTTCTCAATATTCCTGTATGGTGGAGAAACATGGACATTAGACAAGAAAACAGAGCAGAAAATTGAAGCCTTTGAAACGTGGATTTATAGAAGAATAGGTAGAATTGATGGAAAGAAAAGAAAACAAACGAGGAAGTTTTAAAACAACTAAAAATGAAAAAAATAACTACTAAACACAATTAGAACAAGATAAATGAAATTTTTGGGTCATGTTAAAAGACACAACAGCCTAATAAAAGCAATATTGGAAGGGAAAATACAAGGTAAAAGAGGCAGAGGCAGACCAAATCTAACATGGACGAGTAACATCAAAAGATGGACAAATCAGCCTATGACAATCTGCACCATCAAAGCAAGAGACAGAGTGGAATGGCGCTCCATGGTAGCCAACCTTCGATGCGGAGACGGCACTCAATGATGATGATGAGAATACACAAAGAAGCAGCAGATAAAATTGTTTGACCTTATGATAAGACTGGAAGATCAAAATACGACAGTGCTAGCCACAATGTACACTGCGGGAACACCAGACCGATGTATCGTTCACAGAAAGGGATTCATGGAACAGAAACAATAAGAAAAATAACACAGGGACAGGCCAACAAAAATGTAGAACAGCGCAAACTTCCCTCCCCTCGAAGATGAAAAGCAAATGAGGAAAGAAATAAAAATAAAGGAAGAAGGAAGAAAGACGAGAACTGTCATTGACGGTGTTTCCTTTCAGTCGATGAACATCAGTGCTGCTATCTTTAAAGATAAAATCATTGCCATATCAATGTCAACATGCCTCTCATGTTCTCTCATTGGCTACATCACCGAGTGTAACGTCCCTCGTTGTGCTGTCGTCTCTTGTTTACTGATTTATTTATGACGTCATTTACAGATAACCTGTCTCCATTGAGGTAGGAATGGAGTCTCAAATCTGTGAGCCAACTACGTCAATGAATAACTAGCGAGCACTGTGGCGAGGGCGGAAATATATTTATTGCTAGATAGTGGACAATTATGTTATAACCCGGGGTTACTTCCCCTAATTCTATACTTGATGTCATCAATACAGGTATTTGATTGAAACAGGCAGATATATTTTAACAAAATAAAACGCACACACAAGTTACAAAGTTTTCATTTTTTTAAAAATAAAAATAGAGGCTACTTTTTAAAAAATGTAACCTGCCATTATGGGACAATTTAGCTTCAGCAGATAATTTTTTCAGACGTGACTGAAATTGTCCTGTTACTTGTATCTTTGTATGCATTTTCATCACTAATAATATTGACGGTAAGATAACAATTACTGTTTTCCCTGTTTTGTTTACACTGGACAATCAGTTGACATTTTAAAATCTTCACAGTTTTTCACGAGCGGTAATTGATGATTGAACGATTCTTGGTCTGTGTGATGACTGGCAACAAGTTAGAGCTGGTGCTTCTCGAGGCGTCTACAGGGGAGATACAATTAGATGAAATGAGAGTGGGAATCAATAAACAACGTTTCATAACGAGACTGTTTTGTCTTATATCTTTGAGATATTTTGATCGCCGCAGCAGTTGTCGCCAAACTATATATCCTGAACCACGTGGCTACTATTTGTATTTTGTAAAACACATTTTTTTTGTTTGTTCAAGAAAAATATGAAGCAAGTGAAATCTTCGGACATCTTGATTGTAATGGGTGATATGAATGCTAAAGTTTGAAAATGTAGATAAAAGACCATTATAGGAAATAATGGTTTAGGAAACAGAAATGGCAGAGGAGAAAGATTAATACAATTCTGTAAAGAAAATAGGCTGTCAATATGTAACACCTACTTTCAGCAAGAGAAAAAGAAACTATACACATGGAAATCCCTGGAGATAAGAAGAGGAATCAAGTAGATTCTATCTATTGTCCTTTCGAGCCGCAGACGGCACATAGGGCAGAACCACAATCTCAAAAACAGAAACCTTGTGTGGCACATATTGCAGAGATCACTGCTTCTAAAATCTATGGTCTGTTTCCATAACAATGCTTTTTACAATGACAGCTTGTCAAGCCATCGATCAATCTCCTTAGTCGCCTCTTACGACATGCCTGGAAGGTCACAGTGTCACTATTCTTTACATCCCAAGTAATGAGGCACCGGTAATCAAGTAGATTACATAATGATAAAAGATAGGTTCTGTAACAGCGTCAAGAAAGCCAAACCTCTACCGTGACTCTACACGCATTGATATAAAAAGAGGAGTAAAACAGGGATGAATCCTATCACCAAGCTTGTTCAATATATACACTGAGCAAATCTTTAAAAACATTACAGAGATGCCAGGCCTAAACATTAATGGAAAGATAATCAATAACCTAAGATATGCTGATTATACTGTACTACATGTACTAGCAGGAAATTCTAAAAATCTACAACAATTACTTAATGAAATAAACATGACAAGCAAAAAATATGGATTGGATATGAATATCAAAAAGACTAAAACTATTATTATAAACAAAGAAAATACACAAAACCCACAAGTGGATATCAAAATTGAAGGAATAGACCTGGAGACAGTTCAGAACTACAACTACCTTGGACATACTATAACCAGTGATGGTAAATGTACAACTGAAATAAACAAAAGAATAGGAATGGCAAAAAGTAATTTTAATGTCATGAAAAATATACTAACATCAAAACAAATAACACCAGGACTAGAACATGTTACATGTTCATGCTAACAGCAACATGTTATATATTGTCAACATTCTTGTATGGTGCAGAAACATGGACACTAGACAAGAAAACAGAACAGAGAATTGAAGCCTTTGAAATGTGGATATATAGAAGAATAGGTAGAATTGGATGGAAGGAAAAGAAAACAAACAATGGAGTTTTAAAACAACTAAAAATGGAAAGAGAACTACTAAATACAATTCAAACAAGACAAATGCGATTTTTAGGGCATGTTAATAGACACAACAGCCTACTCAAAGTAATCTTGGAGGTAAAAATACAAGGTAAAAGAGGCAGACCCAGGCTAACATGGGCGAGTAACATCAAAAGATGGACAAGTCAGCCTATGACAACCTGCACCATCAAAGCAAGATAGAGCAGAATGGCGATCCATGGTAGCCAACCTTCGTTGGCACTCGATGATGATAATGATGATGATGCAAACAAAAATGAGAGTCACAACATTTCTCGTGCTTCCTCCTTGTTATACTCAAATGTTAAGATACGATTTATTTCTGCATCAAATATTGCTAGTTAGCCCATCCAGACCTTCACAACCATGACGTTCCCTGACTGGCAGCTTGAATTAAATATCAATGTTCAACATTTGAGCCCCTTCATGGTTCTCTGCAATCATCTCCCTGGAAGTAATGTTACTAGAAGATTCAACAAGACAAAAGAAAGAAAGCATTTCAGAACACATATTCTTGAACTATCAGACATTAATAACAATGCTCTCTACACAGAAGATAGATCTTGAAATACCAGACACTAACAACAATGTTCTCTACACAGAAGATAGATCTTGAAATACCAGACACTAACAACAATGTTCTCTACACAGAACATAGATCTTGAAATACCAGACACTAACAAAAATGTTCTCTACACAGAAGATATATTCTTGAAATACCAGACACTAACAACAATGTTCTCTACACAGAAGATAGATTCTTGAAATACCAGACACTAACAAAAATGTTCTCTACACAGAAGATAGATCTTGAAATACCAGACACTAACAAAAATGTTCTCTACACAGAAGATATATTCTTGAAATACCAGACACTAACAAAAATGTTCTCTACACAGAAGATATATTCTTGAAATACCAGACACTAACAAAAATGTTCTCTACGCAGAAGATAGATTCTTGAAATACCAGACACTAACAAAAATGTTCTCTACACAGAAGATAGATTCGTGAACTATCAGACGTTAAAAACAATGTTCTGAACACAAAAGATAAATTCGTGAAATATCTGACATTAACAACAATGTTTTCTACTCAAAAGATCACGAATAGATCACATTTGTTATTTATGGACTAGGCGTGAACGACATGTAGATACCGATGTCCACAGTGCAGAGAGATTTGACGTGTCCAATTTAGAACTGGCGATGTCCACAGTGCAGAGAGATTTGATGTGTCCAATTTAGAACTGGCTATGTCCACAGTGCAGAGAGATTTGATGTGTCCAATTTAGAACTGGCGATGTCCACAGTGCAGAGAGATTTGATGTGTCCAATTTAGAACTGGCGATGTCCACAGTGCAGAGAGATTTGATGTGTCCAATTTAGAACTGACGATGTCCACCGCGCAGAGAGATTTGATGTGTCCAATTTAGAACTGGCGATGTCCACCGCGCAGAGAGATTTGATGTGTCCAATTTAGAACTGGCGATGTCCACAGTGCAGAGAGATTTGATGTGTCCAATTTAGAACTGGCGATGTCCACAGTACAGAGAGATTTGATGTGTCCAATTTAGAACTGGCGATGTCCACAGTGCAGAGAGATTTGACGTGTCCAATTTAGAACTGGCGATGTCCACCGTGGTAATATATGTTGTCTGTTGTAGGTATCGATCCACATCTTTCATCATTAATCTATCTTTTCTAATGTTACTTTTATTTATTTATTTTTTTAAAATTTAAGTTTTATTTGTAAAGCACATTTAATTATAATCAACTTTAACTTTTTATCCTCTGATATTTGCTTTGTCTGTCACGACTTTAACTTTCTATCCTCTGATATTTGCAGTGTCTATCACGATTTTAACATTCTTTCTTCTGATATTTGCTTTGTCTGCCACGACTGTAACTTTATTACTTCTGTTCTTTCTTTCTATAATTTTATAATTTAATTAACTTCCACTTATACTCGTTTTGATGGCCATCACCAGGTACGTATTGTGTTCATGAGCTTTCGTGCTTATATCTCTGGACAGTTCTTGTCCCTAGTGTTTCTAATCAGTTGTGTTGATGAGAAGACATTTGTCGATCCACACTTTCTTGAAGAGGGGCATTCCAGCACTCGATGTGAGCTCATTACTTACATCATAGTCAACTATAGAGCAGATTTATGACTATACAACCATTACTGACTAATATAACCATTACTGACTAATGTCATCGGTCAGTTCCAGGCAAACTCTACAAGTATCGACATTGTTGTCGGTCACCTTCAGGCAGACTCTACAAGAGAATATCGACACTGTAGTCGGTCACCTTCAGGCAGACTCTACAAGAGAATATCGACACTGTAGTCGGCCACCTCCAGGCAGACACTACAATAGAATATCGACATTGTTGTCGGTCACCTTCAGGCAGACACGACAATAGAATATCGACATTGTTGTCGGTCACCTCCAGGCAGACTCTACAATAGAATATCGACATTGTTGTCGGTCACCTCCAGGCAGACTCTACAATAGAATATCGACATTGTTGTCGGTCACCTCCAGGCAAACTCTACAGAGAATATCGACATTGTTGTCGGTCACCTTCAGGCAGACACTACAATAGAATATCGACATTGTTGTCAGCTACCTCCAGGCAGACTCTACAAAAGAATTTCGACATTGTTGTCGGTCACCTCCAGGCAGATTCTACAAACGAATATCGACCCTGTCGTCGGTCACCTTGGGCATGTTCTACAAGAGAAGATAGATCTTGTTGTCGGTCACCTCCAGGCAAACTCAACATGCAAATATTAACAATATCATCCTTGTCCTCACCGTCTGTCTTCATCTGTCCTATCCGATCTAATCCTAAAGGATAATGGTGACGGTGATGACAGTGAAGAATTGTTGATGACTTGATGGACATCTTTTCTGGGATTTAACAAAATCTGACAAACTCAGTAACAAAAAGATGACATCGGTCTTTTAGCAACACCGTACTTTTGCTCGCAATTGTTCGAGAGATAACAAAATTACACAACGCAAAAAGTATAATACTAATTTGTGACCTATATTACAAGATTACAGTTGAAAGTCTAAATATTACCTTGTCTGCTGCTTGTTGATCCTCATTTGCCAGATATCGGTTATACCAAAGTACAGATGTTAGTAATGGTGTCTTGGACAAAAAATATGTTTCATTTTACATTTTTTATTTAACAAAAAAGCACTATTGTTACATGTTAACATTTAATAAACAGATCAGATGAAGTAGAAGTTGCCCCACTTGATAAACAGATCAGATGAAGTAGAAGTTGCCCCACTTGATAAACAGATCAGATGAAGTAGAAGTTGCCCCACTTGATAAACAGATCAGATGAAGTAGAAGTTGCCCCACTTGATAAACAGATCAGATGAAGTAGAAGTTGCCCCACTTGATAAACAGGTCAGATGAAGTAGAAGACTGGGAGATAGATGGAAATCTTCACTTGATAAACAGATCAGATGAAGTAGAAGTTGCCCCACTTGATAAACAGATCAGATGAAGTAGAAGTTGTCCCACTTGATAAACAGATCACATGAAGTAGAAGTTGTCCCACTTGATAAACAGATCACATGAAGTAGAAGTTGTCCCACTTGATAAACAGATCACATGAAGTAGAAGTTGTCCCACTTGATAAACAGATCACATGAAGTAGAAGACTGGGAGATAGATGGAAATACCCACTTGATAAACTAAGCACAAAACCGAATTTCTACTCCAGAAGGTGAGCCCACAAGAGACCTTGCTTTAGCAAAAGGAGATCTCATCATCATCATGTGCCATACCGGTTGGCGAAGGCGATCATGTCCTTCCACAATCTACTATCCACAGTGCATCGTATCAGTACTGTTGTTGACTGTTTTCCATGACACCAAGCTATCCAGTATTTTCTCTCTTTGTCGTCCGCGATCTCTCTTTCCTTTTATTTTGCCAGTTGTAACAAGTATTCCAACTTTCCTCTTCTCATGATGTGCCCGAAAACTGTTGATTGCTTCTTTCTGATGTGTTTTATGAGCTCTTTTTTGTGTTGGCCTCTTTGAGAACTTCCTCATTGGTCTTTTTTAGCTGTCCAGGGAACTTTCAACATTCCTCTCAGAAATCCCATCTCTGTGGCCTCTAATCGTCTTTTCATTTGTTTGTCTACTGTCCATGATTCTCTTCCATAGGTCAGAATTGGTTCTATATAGCACCGATGAACTCAAACAAAATATAGGCGTGTAGATATTAAGTTGTGTATAAAAAAAATATTAATGAAATAAGTACTAATTTACCACACTATAATTTTTTTTTTTATTGTCATCATGACAACCATAATGTTTCTATCTATCTATTGTGCTTTCGAGCCGAAGACGGCACATAGGGCAGAACCACAATCTCAAAATCAGAAACCTTGCGTACCAAAGCGGCACATATTGCAGAGATCACTGCTCTAAAATATATGGCGCTGTTTCCATAACAATACTTTTTACAATGGCATCATAATGTTTAGATAATATTTAAGGTGAACCATTTACAGAATAATTATTTAATTAAAAAAAATAACAGCCATTTTTGAAGTAGCTGAAAATACGGAAACCAAGCACAAAACAGATTGAATGATCGATTATCTTTTTGGATCAAATATGGTGCCTAGGACAGAAGTAATAGTTTTCCATGGTCAACGAGGAGCAGAAACTGCTATAATTCTTGATTGTTTATGAGTCCTATAGATGCGTTCTCTTTGATGATGGCTCTACGAACCTTTTGGTTTTCTCGCATTCTTTTGTCTTCTGGTTTCCTTTTAAGAGTCTAGAGAGATAACCTTCTATTGTCCATTTTGTGAACGTGACCAGAGTATTTCCAGCGTCGCCTTTTAACGAAGCTGAATTCATAGTCCTATTTAGTTACATGTCTTATTTTCTGATTAGTTTGAAGTCTGACAAAATAGTTAAATTATATTTAATAAATGTTATTGTAATAAAAAATAAATTTTTCGACTTGTCAAGTACAGCGCATTATTTCAACGTACTCTGTTCATGTGAAACATCTTTCCTAGTTCCACGTCTGACCAGCCGGAAGGAAACACACACCAATCTAGGACAATATCACACACACACACACACACACCACGACCAATCTATTGGTTCACCTTAACGTACACTATCTCGTGTATTCATCGAGATTCTTGTGGATAATTCTGAAGCAATATGGCTTACCATCAAAACTCATAAATATTATTAAAGACATGGATGATGGTTACACATGTGCAGTTCGTACAGAGGAAGGACTGAGCGAATTTTTCCCAATAGAAACTGGGGTTAAACAAGGATGTACTTTATCGCCCTTGTTATTTGGAATTGTTATGGACTTCATAATGAAGAAATGCTGCACTGGTAATAAAGGCATTGAATGAATACAAGGAGACCATTTGGAGGACCTCGACTTTGCTGATGACATAGTTCTCATCAGCAGTCATATAAAAACGATGCAGGAAAACGCAAATGAACTATCATCAATAGCCAGCAAAATTGGGCTTGAGATCAATCATGAAAAGACTAAAGTCACGAAAAGCTTAATTCCAACAGATGACAAAATATACATGGAAAACAAACCAGTGGAAGAGATCGATCACTTTATCTATCTTGGAAGTCACATTGATCGAGAAGGGGATACAAGTAAAGAAATTAGAATCAGAATGGCTAAAGCAGCAATGTCTTTCAGAAGCCTTGAAAAGTTGTGGAAATCAAAACTAATCAGCACAAACACAAAACTTAGACTATTCAAATCAAATGTACTATCAACCCTTACGTATGCGTGTGAAAGCTGGAAAACAACAAGAGATATAGAAACAAAATTGAACGCATTCGAAAATAAATGTCTAAGGAAAATACTTGCTATAGTGTGAAACAAATTCAAAACAAATGAGGAAATTAGAGAAATCGCCAAACAACCACTAATATCTTCAGTAATAAAGAAAAGACGATGGTCATACGTTGGACATGTGATGAGAAGAGATAATAACCGAATAGCAAAGCAAGCCCTCATGTGGGAAACAAAAGGTAAGAGAAAAAGAGGAAGACCCAGAGAGACACTGAGAAGAACATTGCTGAGAGAGGCAAAAGCAGCAGGAATCGGCTACCTCACTGAGATAGAGCTGCTTGCACAGAACAGAGACAAATGGCGAGATTTGATAAAATATCTTTAAAAGAATAGAAAACTGCTAGAACAAAATTCAGAAAAGAAAATGGGTATCTTGGTCTACGCCCTATGGGCCGGCTACGGCTCGAAAGATCAATAAATAGATAGATACTATCTCGAGGGTGGAGGGAATATTGAAATCCCCATCAATTGCGGTCACTTGGCTTCCCCATACACAGTTATGCATGCGTTCCAGTCAGGTGACTCACGAAGCCGCCCTTGTATTAAAATAAATGATAATAATTGTCACACTGACACTTATATGCTAGGCACATACTTAAGCGTTTTAAAATCAGAGTATTGATACCTTAGCAACAATATAAATTTAGTATTGTTTATCTTTGCAGTAGCACATTTTCCTATATAGAACCTTTGCTGTATCAATATAACTATCAAAGAAAAAAAATGATAGTATAGGGTTACGGAATAAATTATATATCTGTATTTTCCTATTAAGACAAGTATCTCCTGAATAGGGTAGGGCTGAATACTAGCTTTG
Organism: Megaustenia siamemsis; assembly: GCA_032433765.1. Classification (NCBI taxonomy): domain Eukaryota; kingdom Metazoa; phylum Mollusca; class Gastropoda; order Stylommatophora; family Ariophantidae; genus Megaustenia; species Megaustenia siamemsis. The sequence continues at coordinate 1,719,127 of JAVIAB010000159.1, read as the reverse complement.
CAGACAAACACTTATGGAAAGAAACAGCACGAATAGTAGTTTCCATTTGTTTAAACTGGAAACAAATAATAATGAATTATTATTAATGTTATGGAGAGAAACTTCCATATATATATATATAAAATGTTATGGTTAAAGCTTCACGTAAAAAGTGGACAACACAAATCAGAACGACGTTTCGATGCAAAGGCCTTCAACTGGAGGAACAAACATACAATACACGTAAAAATATGTATTAAAAATTTTTTTTAAAATATAAATAATAATTATAAAATAACAAATATTTAAAAATAACTCAAAATAATATTTAAAAATATAAAATAATTACAAAATAATAAACAAAATATTATAATAAGCTGCAGATTCTCATTTTGATGCATTTATGTGCATTTCTATGCCTTTACCGATTTGTAGGAGACCTGGTTACAGACATATTCTTTTAGACGCCCTGTAATGAATGCAACGTTCTGTGGGAGATCTGGCTAGCGGCAAATTCTTTCAGACGGACTAAAATGAATGCAACGTTCTGTGGGAACTCTGGCTAGCGGCAAATTCTTTCAGACGGACTAAAATGAATGCAACGTTCTGTGGGAGATCTGGCTAGCGGCAAATTCTTTCAGACGGACTAAAATGAATGCAACGTTCTGTGGGAGATCTGGCTAGCGGCAAATTCTTCCAGACGGACTAAAATGAATGCAACATTCTGTGGGAGATCTGGCTAGCGGCAAATTCTTTCAGACGGACTAAAATGAATGCAACGTTCTGTGGGAGATCTGGCTAGCGGCAAATTCTTTCAGACGGACTAAAATGAATGCAACGTTCTGTGGGAACTCTGGCTAGCGGCAAATTCTTTCAGACGGACTAAAATGAATGCAACGTTCTGTGGGAGATCTGGCTAGCGGCAAATTCTTTCAGACGGACTAAAATGAATGCAAAGTTCTGTGGGAGATCTGGCTAGCGGCAAATTCTTTCAGACGGACTAAAATGAATGCAAAGTTCTGTGGGAGATCTGGCTAGAGGCAAATTCTTCCAGACGGACTAAAATGAATGCAACGTTCTGTGGGAGATCTGGCTAGCGGCAAATTCTTCCAGACGGACTAAAATGAATGCAACGTTCTGTGGGAGATCTGGCTAGCGGCAAATTCTTTCAGACGGACTAAAATGAATGCAAAGTTCTGTGGGAGATCTGGCTAGCGGCAAATTCTTTCAGACGGACTAAAATGAATGCAACGTTCTGTGGGAGATCTGGCTAGCGGCAAATTCTTCCAGACGGACTAAAATGAATGCAACGTTCTGTGGGAGATCTGGCTAGAGGCATATTCTTCCAGACGAACTAAAATGAATGCAAAGGAAAAACGGTCTGATGATGATCTTGATGATAATGATGATGATGATAATGATGATGATGATAGAAGAATATACATATTACAATATGTATTTATTACTACTAAGTAAAGATATGATTTTATTCTCCTGATGTTGGAATTTAAGTTAATTTTTTAGCCTTGACCTCTTTTCGAATGTTCTTTTTTTATTGCTAATTTTAGCAACCTCTGAAATTGCACATTTTTTTCATTAGAACCACATTTCTGTGCCAATGGCTTTCTTCTATGCTCTCCGATTTTCCATGATTTCCATCCACATTTTTAAATTGGCCACAATAACATTGAAGAACTATTTTTCTTATTTCCATTTTCAGAAATGTGTTGTATAATATTTGTTCTTAGTTCTGTGGAATCACCCATTGCCTCAGCTGTTCTACACTTCAGTGTCTGATGTGCACCAAACGTGTGAAGCTATCATTGTTCCTTTACATTTGAATTCATTCGCACTTGTTATTTCTAGTATTTTTTAAGTTATCAATGTTTCTACACAGTTGCATTCACTTACACTTGCTATATCTGTTGCATTAAAAATTATCATTATTCCGATACATTTAATTCACTTACACTTGCTATATTTCTTGAAATTATCATTGTTCCTGTGCATATGAATTCACATACACATACTTTTTTCAGTTATATTAAAGCTATTATTGTTGCAAGCTACTTGAAATCATTGAATCAATTTTTTTTGTGTTCCTGCTGAAGGCCTATTGGGCCGAAACGTCGTTTAGTCTGTGTCGTCCACTTATAACGTAAAGCTTCTTACATACCATTTTTTTCTATTTTTTTATTTTTTTCTTGAAATCATTAACCTGTGTTACTTCTCTTATATTTTAAATTATCATCTTTCCTAGCTATATGAATTCATTGACCTGTGCTATTTCTCTTATATTTGAACAAGGTGAAAAAAAGATGGTCTGTGCCAGATTTATAAACATTACAAACAAGCAACAATGATGCTACCGTCTCATATACATGAGGCAAATAATAAAAACTGAATATTGTTATAGAGGGAAACTTCCGAGGCAATAATCAGCGAATCATCGTGTGCCACTGAGTACGGGTTCGATCCTGCTTCGGTTCATATATTGTTCTTTGTTTTTTTTTTCCTGCTGTTGATTATTTGTCACTTTTTCCGAGTGCTGTAAACATGCATCTTCCTCTGAATTGATCCGTCTCATATACAGTGTTCCTAACGATAGAACAGCAAAACACAAACCAGATAATCATAGAAAGTGAACACATATATTTAAGTATGAGAAGAATGTTACAACAGCTTGGCGTGATATCGGTCATTTTACGTTTACAAAAGAGCTGCTGGTCAATCAACAATATGGGCACTATCATAAGATGTTCTCATTGGGTCTCTAGATATGGGAATATGACAGTATGTGGCACAGAGAATTAATGGGTAAAGTAGCAGATTAAAAGTTGATGTTGATCTTGCACCAAACATTGTGAGTTATAAATTGAAGTGAATGTGCTAATGGTAATGTGATGTATTATAAGAGTAATCCTCTCATGTGATAGCTCACTGTCCAAGACAACCCAGTCAGCAACCAGTAATCATGGTTAAGACAGACACATTATGAAGAATACTGCTATATGCATGGTGTCTTATATGTTCGTGCGTTTGTTGGTAACAGTTGAATAATGTCAGTAACGCATGTTTGTGACCTATGTACGATCAATAATGTCTGCGCATGCCAGCTTTGAAGTAAAACCAGATCTCATCTTGGTGGTCTGACAACCGTCTTCTAACAAAATTTGATACTCCCCCCTCCCCTACACTTTATTTATATGAGCTTCGTCAACTTTGTGCCATTTGTGTGAGTTTCATCAAGATTGTGCCACTTGTGTGAGCTTCTTCATCTTTGTGCAATGTCAAAAAGATGATTACCAACGGAAAATTAAATGAATTGACACGTCATCATCATCAAATCGCATGTCCTTGTAATCTATAAACCACGCATGCACTGACACGTAAGCTGCCATTATATCCAAGGGCTGTGGAAGGTTCGTCAGCCATTTATTGGGAACACGGTGGAGAGTTTTTGTACCGATCAGACACTTCCGATTTATTATCTCATTTGATTTAGCTCAGAGATGGCAAACAAAAACGTTGCTTAGATTTGTTATCTCATTTGATTTAGCTCAGAGATGGCAAACAAAAACGTTGCTTAGATTTGTTATCTCATTTGATTTACCTCAGAGATGGCAAACAAAAACGTTGCTTAGATTTGTTATCTCATTTGATTTAGCTCAGAGATGGCAAACAAAAACGTTGCTTAGATTTGTTTGTACACAGAGATAAGAATATTGTACACTCTACAGGAGGTAAGGTAGACAGCCACAATACATGAATCCACATCTTTGATAAAGTGGAAATAAAACAGTGAACAGCCACAATAAGTGAATCCACATCTTTGATAAAGTGGAAATAAAACAGTGAACAGCCACAATAAATGAATCCACATCTTTGATAAAGTGGAAATAAAACAGTGAACAGCCACAATAAGTGAATCCACATCTTTGATAAAGTGGAAATAAAACAGTGAACAGGCATAATAAATGAATCCACATCTTTGATAAAGTGGAAAGAAAACAGTGAACAGCCACAATAAATGAATCCACATCTTTGATAAAGTGGAAATAAAACAGTGAACAGCCACAATAAATGAATCCACATCTTTGATAAAGTGGAAATAAAACAGTGAACAGCCACAATAAGTGAATCCACATCTTTGATAAAGTGGAAATAAAACAGTGAACAGACACAATAAGTGAATCCACATCTTTGATAAAGTGGAAAGAAAACAGTGAACAGCCACAATAAGTGAATCCACATCTTTGATAAAGTGGAAAGAACACAGTGAGCATACACAATAAATGAATCCACATCTTTGATAAAGTAGGAAGAAAACAGTGAGCATACACAATAAATGAATCCACATCTTTGATAAAGTGGAAAGAACACAGTGAGCATACACAATAAATGAATCCACATCTTTGATAAAGTAGAAAGAAAACAGTGAGCATACACAATAAATGAATCCACATCTTTGATAAAGTGGAAAGAACACAGTGAGCATACACAATAAATGAATCCACATCTTTGATAAAGTGGAAAGAACACAGTGAGCATACACAATAAATGAATCCACATCTTTGATAAAGTAGAAAGAAAACAGTGAGCATACACAATAAATGAATCCACATCTTTGATAAAGTGGAAAGAACACAGTGAGCATACACAATAAATGAATCCACATCTTTGATAAAGTGGAAAGAAAACATTGAACAGGCATAATAAATGAATCCACATCTTTGATAAAGTGGAAAGAACACAGTGAGCATACACAATAAATGAATCCACATCTTTGATAAAGTTGAAAAAAAAAAACAGTGAATAGCCACAATAAATGAATCCACATCTTTGATAAAGTGGAAAGAATACAGTGAACAGCCGCAAAAAATGAATCGACATCTTTTATATGGTGGAAAGAAAACAGTGAACAGACACAATAAATGAATCCACATCTTTTATAAGATGGAAAGAAAACAGAGAACATACCCAATTAACTAACTGCGGTTGAGCAATTATGGATTTTAATTCGTTTGCAGGGGCCTTTTATAACCATAACCATATACACACGTATGCTTGTACGCATGCAGGGTTATGTGCATATGCTTTTTTCACATCTGTTCGTTTTGCACACACACACAGTTAGATATACACAGTTTATACGTATCTTGTACACAACTCCCCATATTTTTAGAACCCTTCACTCTTCTCACCTGACTGCCTGGTCAGTGAGATATATAGTTGGTTAGCCCGCCCACCAACTTTAGTTCAGTCAGAGAAGATCAAGTTCTGGACCGCCGGGAAGTGACCTATTTTTTCCTTTCTTGAGTATCTAGCATATTATCGCCATGCAGTTAGATTTGTTACATACTGGTTTTGGGGTCTGGGCTACCGCTGACATAATAAATAAAGACATACATTAAATTCCGTAGGCTAACATGAAGTAATATTTGCTAATGATATCACTACATTTTAAATTACGTACTTATATGTAAATTCTATCCGTCTTGTTTGGGATGAAAATGTCTCGATGACTTTGTCATTGAAAGTACTGTTGGGTTGGTTTCTAAGTATCTGAAGGAATGATTTATCAATGGACATTATTGCCAAACCAGATAAGCGTTCTTGTGTCTGAGTTGAGCGACAATAAGATTTGATTCTCTTGAGAGCAGAAAAAGTTCTTTCTACAGATGCTGATGCGCATAATGTAGTTATAAATAGGTCAGAAAGTTCCGGTAATCAGACATAGTTTCACTTTCACTTTGTGACGCTACTGTTTGGTTAGAGCTAAAAATATCCAATGAAACCGCATTTTGTAATAGGTAGCTCTGCCGTATAACTTTGACGGGAATTTTTGAATGTCAAGGTCTTTTATTCTAAGTCGGGATAAGAGAACTGTAGCGCTGCTTATTAGCGGTTTCAATTCAGTTTCGGTTTCATTTACAAACGTTACAGTGGTCATAGGAAAACCTTGCTTTAATAAATGCAAATCAAAGCAAATAAATCATCTTGGCCTACGAAATGTGTAATAGAATATTCGAAAATTTGTAATATAATTATGAAAAAAATATAATAAATTATCATTTCCTTTTGTATTTCGTTAATATTTTCAGGCTACCGGCGGTAGCACAGAGAATAAGTTATATATATATATATATATATATATATATATATATATATATATATATATATATATATACTTGTAAAATAGAATGTATTTTATCATACAAGAAACTATCAGTTTACTTACACAACATCATCATCGTGTGCCTTCTCCGCAACGAAGGTTGGCTACCATGGATCGCCATTCTACTATGTTTCTTGCTTTGATGGTGCAGGCTGCCATAGATTGGCTTGTCCATCTTTTGATGTTACTCGTCCATGTTAGTCTTGGTCTGCCTCTGCCTCTTTTACCTTGTATTTTTCCTTCCAATATTACTTTTAGTAGGCTGTTGTGTCTTTTAACATGCCCCAAAAATTTCATTTGTCTTGTCTTAATTGTATTTAGTAGTTCTCTTTTTATTTTCAGTTTTTTTAAAACTTCATCGTTTGTTATCTTTTGTTTCCATCCAATTCTACCTATTCTTCTGTAAATCCACATTTCAAAGGCTTCAATTTTCTGTTCTGTTTTCTTGTCTAATGTCCATGTTTCTGCACCATACAGGAATATTGAGAAGATGTAACATTTTGCCTTTCTTAGTTTCAGCCCTACTAATATTTGTTTTGTTGTTAGTATATTTCTCATGACATTAAAATTACTTTTTGCCATACCTATTCTTTTGTTTATTTCAGTTTTGCATTTTCCATCATTGGTTATAGTATGTCCCAGGTAGTTGTAACTCTAGACTGTCTCCAGATGTATTCCCTCAACTGTGATATTTAATTGTAGGTCTTGAGAATTTTCTTTGTTTATGATCATAGTTTTAGTCTTTTTGATATTCATTTCTAGTCCATATTTATATATGATGTTTGTTGTTCCAGCTGAAGGCATACTTGGCCGAAGCGTCGAATTTCGTTTTGTTACTCACTTATGTAAACGTTGTTATCATACCATTTCTTTTTTCCTTTTAAAAAAATTGCCATTCCGGTTGTCCCCTGGTAGTCCCTTATCAACAAAACAAATGACGTCGTTTCCTGATAAGACACAATCTTTATGTTTCGGGCAATCCATAGGACATCATTTGTTTTCTTCCTCCTTGAACCAAATTAAGTTTTTTTTTTTATGATTGTTGTGAAAGTTTTTATATTAAATGAAAGTTTTTATATTAAATTATACACATGAAAAAGCCCTGGAGACAATAAGAGAAATCAAATAGATTACATAATGATAAAAGACAGACTCAGGAACAGCGTCAAGAAAGCCAAAACCTACCCAGGAGCAGATATTAATTCAGACCACAATCCTGTAATGATAAAAATGAAAATCAAATTAAAGAGAAACAAACAAAAAAACTAATTCAGCAACACCAATAGATATAACAGCGTTAAACCAGAAAGATGTAAAAGAAACTTATACTGTACAAGTAAAGAACACATATCAAAAGCTACTAGAAGATGGGATTGAGCAGTACAGAAGAGAAAATCCTGAGGAAAAAGTCACAACAAAATGGCAATGCATAAGAAACAACATGCAAGAATCCTGCAACACTTTGCCCAAAAAGGAAAGTAACAAAAAAGAAAAATGGATAACTGACAAAATCTTAGAAAAAATGGAAGAAAGAAGACAAGCGAAAAACACTGCCAGATACAAGAATATAGACAATGAAATACGGAGAATGTGCAAAAAGGCCAAAGAAGAATTTCTCAACCAAAGATGTCTAGAAGTCGAAACTATGGAAAGTAAACAAAACTTAAGAGAGATGCACACAGAAATAAAGAGAATGACGAATACAGAAAAAAAAACTGCAGGAAAAGGATGTATTGCAAACAAAGAGGGAAGAATGCTAACAGACAACAAAGATATAATAGATAGATGGCAAGAATATATAACAGAATTATTTCATGATGAAAGGGACAAAAAGCCAGACATAAAATGTACATACAACTATAAAATCCTGAAATCTGAAGTAAAAAAAGCTATAAAAACAATGAAAAAGGGAAAAGCAGCTGGGCATGACAATATACAGATATAGATGATACAGGCTCTAGAAGAGTTTGGCGTCGAGGTGATCACAGACATATGCAATGACATATACCATACATGATTCGTACCAAACGATCTAAAAACATCAACTTTCATTGCATTGCCTAAAAAGAACGGTGCAGTTGAATGTAGTGATTTCAGAACAATAAGCATAAAGAGCCAGGTAACAACAATTTTACTAAAAGTTATACAGGGAAGGAATCAGAATAAAATCAATACTGAATTTAATGAGCAACAATTTGGATTCATGAAAAACAGTGGGACAAAAGAAGCCATATTCAGCATGAGGACATTGATCGAAAAGTACACAGAAGTAAACAAACCAATATATTCCTGCTTTATAGACTACACCAAAGCTTTCGATAGAATACACCATAACCAACTTATAGACTGCCTAAAGGATATAAATCTAGACGACACAGACATACGACTAATATGTAATTTGTACTGGGAGCAAGCAGCAATAATAAGATATAACAAGGAGAACTCTACACCCATGGACATAAAAAGAGGAGTAAGACAAGGACGCATCCTATCACCAAGCTTGTTCAATCTATACACTGAGCAAATCTTTAAAAACATCTCAGAGATAACAGGCCTAAACATTAATGGAAAGATAATCAACAACCTAAGATATGCCGATGATACTGTTCTACTAGCAGAAAATTCTAAAGACCTACAACAATTGCTTACAGTGATAAACATAACAAGCAAAAAATATGGACTAGAAATGAATATAAAAAAGACTAAAACTATGATCATAAACAAAGAAAATTCTCAAGACCTACAATTAAATATCACAGTTGAGGGAATACATCTGGAGACAGTCCAGAGTTACAACTACCTTGGACATACTATAACCAATGATGGAAAATGTAAAATTGAAATAAGTAAAAGAATAGGTATGGCAAAAAGTAATTTTAATTTCACGAAAAATATACTAACAACAAACAAATATCAGCAGGGCTGAAACTAAGAATGGCAAAATTTTACATCTTCTCAATATTCCTGTATGGTGCAGAAACATGGACATTAGACAAGAAAACAGAACAGAAAATTGAAGCCTTTGAAATGTGGATTTACAGAAGAATAGGTAGAATTGGATGGAAACAAAAGATAACAAACGATGAAGTTTTAAAACAACTGAAAATAAAAAGAGAACTACTAAATACAATTAAGATAAGACAAATGAAATTTTTGGGGCATGTTAAAAGACACAACAGTCTATTAAAAGTACTATTGGAAGGAAAAATACAAGGTAAAAGAGGCAGAGGCAGACCAAGACTAACATGGACGAGTAACATCAAAAGATGGACAAGCCAATCTATGACAGCCTGCACCATCAAAACAAGAAACAGAGTAGAATGGCGATCCATGGTAGCCAACCTTCGTTGCGGAGAAGGCACACGATGATGATGATATTGTGTAAGTAAACTGATAGTTTCTTGTATGATAAAATACATTCTATTTTTCTCGTTTATTTCATTTCGTCTTCTACTTTCCTTCCTCATTTGCCTTTCAGCGTCGAGGGGACACAATTTCCGGTCTTTTATTCTTTTGTTCGCCTCTAATTTTCCATAAATCCATCTTTTTCGTGGTCAGCCCCTGGGTTTTCAGTTCTTCCAACGTTTATTGACTGCGCGTTGTATCATGTTTTGATCTTTCTACCTTATCACTTGGCCAAACCATTTTACATATGAAAAAAAAAAAAATATATATATATATATATATATTCTGTTGCGGGGTTTATCCATAGCTTTTTTCTCAGTTGATAATTTCTGATTTTATCTTTCAGGCTGTTTCCTGTAATTGGTCTAACATATTTCATCTCTATAGATGTTTTTTTGTATTATTGTTTTTGCATCTAGAGTCCAGGTCTGGCACTGTTAGCACAACGTTGGGATGAAGATTGTGTTGTATAGCGCCCGTTTTGATTTTATGTTAGTATGTTCTTCATGAATTAAAATTACTCTTCGCCATACCTATTCTTTTGTTTATTTCAGTTGTACATTTTCCATCACTGGTTATAGTATGTCCAAGGTATTTGTAGTTCTGAACTGTCTCCAGGTCTATTCCTTCAAAGTTGATATCCACTTGTGGGTTTTGAGTATCTTCTTTGTTTATGATCATAGTTTTAGTCTTTTTGATATTCATATCTAGTCCATATTTTTGCTTGTCATGTTTAAGATCTACAATTGCTTAATAAAAGATGTAGATCTTTAAGATTGTATGCTAGTAGTACAATATCATCAGCATATCTTAGGTTATTGATTATCTTTCCATTAATGTTTAGAATAGTCTACGAAGACAGTGGTGCATACGTCGTTACCACGAGTAGCATGACAATGGAGGCGATGGCAGTGACCAAGGCATTCAAATGGTTAGAGTCACAAGACTACACCCACGCATGTATACTGAGTGATTTGATGAGCATGATTAAAAAAGTGGAGGCGGGCTCTGTACGCACGCAATGGGTAGAGTCGTTGCAGAAATCTAAAATACGTAAGGTCACCTTTGTCTATGTCCCTGGACATGCGGGAGTACGGGGAATTGAAAGAGCGGACAGGTTGGCTAGCTGCGCTGTCGTTGAGGACGGGCAACCAATGGATCGGGCAGACATCATCAATGCCCTCCGAGATGTGGGAAGAGCACAGGACTTCGACAAACACAGATCCACGTCACTTCTTCGGATGATGGAAATGGGAGTTAAGATGGGCACAGCCAGAAATGAGACACTTAGTGGCCGTGTAAGAAGACTTATCAACCAACATAGAACTGGAGTCGTCAGTCGCTGGACACAGAGGGACTTGCTGAGGAGGAGATCTGAGCACCTATGGACATGTTCGGAGTGCAATGATGATGACCCGCAAATAACTCAATAACTCAATAATGTTTAGGCCTGGCATCTCTGATGTTTTTTAAAGATTTGCTCAGTGTACAGATTGAACAAGCTTGGTGATAGGATGCATCCCTGTATTACTCCTCTTTTTTTTATCAATGCGTATAGTTCTCTTTGTTATATTTTATTATTGCTGCTTGCTCCCAGTATGGATTACATATTAGTCGTATGTCCATGTCATCTAGATGTATCTCTTTTAGGCATTCTATAAGTTGTTTGTGGTGTACTCTACATGTTTGCTTTATGTGTATTTAATTTTGGTTGCAAATTCCAACCCGGCAACAATGATCAACTCATCACAACCAGGGTTGCCAATTTGGCTTTTTTTAGGCCAAATTCCACAAATCTGGCTTTTTTGGTTTTTGTTTGGCCTAAAGAAATTCTTTGGCTTTTTTGGGTTTTTGGCTTATTCCTGGCTTTTTTTTCTAAACCAGTAGTAAAAAAAAAGTATAAACCACAATTTCAGTAAAAGTTCTTTAAAAATATAATTATTTTGCTCCAAAAATGCATCAAATCATCTGACTTTAATAAGAATTTGGCGCACTTTTGCAAATTACTTTCACTTTCAGAATCCATAGGTCTTAATTCTTAATGTTTCATTCTAGGAATATTCTTCAAAATAGTTCATTTTCAAAATTGAAACAAAACGAACGTGTCGTGACTAGTCGTGAGCCGTGAGTCGTCGTACAGGAGTGTGCCTAGGACGTGCGCTTAACAAGTCGACTAATTATTTACATTAGTCTACGCTGTGTTTGATAAAGATATTACTTGTGTTACTCATGGCTTCTTCATCAAAGAAATGGAAAGCATCTTATGATAGCAATCGTAAGTACAATAGTATTTGGGAAGAAACATACCCATGGCTCATGAAAGCTTCTGATGGATCAGAGGCAGCATATTGTAAACTCTGCCGGTGTACGATTGTACCAAAAAGAGGAAACATCTCAAATCATGAGAAATCATCTAAGCACATGATGAGAGTTCCATCAAATAGTCAGACACAACTTAGTGTCACTCAAAGTCCTAGACAAAATAACGATAAAGTTAAAACAGCAGAGCTCCAAATTGCTGTAAGCATGACCTGCCACTGTGCAATTCGCACAATTGACCATCTGAGTGAAATTATGACAGCACATGGCCAGGGCAGTACATTAGGAAACATCAAATTGCACAGAACTAAATGTTCATGCTTAATAAAAAAATATAATATCGCCAGCACTAAAAACGGATCTCATCCATGACTTTCAGGACAAGAAATACGCCATCATTTTAGATGAATCTACAGATGTCTCCACACAAAAATACTTGTGTATCTTAATTCGGTTTTTCAGTGAAAGAAAACAGGAAATTCTAACAGGGTATCTTGGGCTAATTCCCGTGCAAGAAGCAACAGGAGAAAACATATTTAATTTGATTGATGGTGAAATAAAAAATGTGGCCAGAGTCTCACAAATTGCATTGGATTTGCATCAGATGGAGCGTTAAACATGGTTGGCTGTAACAACTCAGTGTGGTCTAGATTAAGAAATGTATCTCCTTCATGTGTACAGCTGAAATGTATTTGTCATTCTTTGGCACTTTGCATTTATTATGCAGTAGCTAAGCTACCGTCAAATATAGGATTTTTACTATCAGAAATACCGCAATGGTTTTCCCACAGTAGCCTAAGACGAGAAGCCTACAAAGAATTATTTACAGTGATGAATACACCTACAGAATATGAGTCAACCAGAACTGCTCCACTGCCTTTTGAGAAACCATCAGCTACTCGATGGCTTGTGCGAGGAAAAGTTATGTTTAATATTCTGATGAATTGGGAAGAGCTAAAGGCTTATTTCATGAGTACTGAATTAGCCCAGTCAAAGTTTGACACAAAATACAAAGCACGATTGTTAAAGGACATGATGTTAGATTATAACAATTACTTGTTCTTTGTTTTCGCAACACCCGTTGTGCAGGAATTTGAAAGACTCAATGGCCTTTTTCAACAAACTAAAGCTGATCCTCATGAACTGTGTCAAGAATTATTTTTACAAAAGGCAAGTCTTCAGAACAGATTGTATGATACAAATGGACAAAGAAAGGATATAAATCAAGTTGATTTTGGTATCAAATTTTTAACAGAATGTAATACGTTCCTACAAAAGAACAACAACACTGACGCTCATCACGAAATTAAAAATGTCAAAGAAAGATGTATGTGTATGCTAGAGGAAGCTCTCAATCAAATAACATGTAGACTTCCTTCGGCGAGTAATATATTTCAAAATCTATCAAAGCTGAGTCCACGGATTATTTTAAATCAAGCTTCGAGAGCAACGTTTTCAGACTTACCCTTCTTACACCTAGCAGGAAGTAACATCAGCACTATTGAAGAACAATACAGAAAAATTATATTGATTGATTGGAAAGAAGATACCATGTTTAAGAAAGATGGACTTCCTACTGACAGTGAACAGTTTTGGATTGGCATACATCAGCATCAGTCATTCAAAGAGTTAGCCAACTTTGCCCTAACTTGTCTGATCACCCCATGCAGCAATGCCATAGTTGAAAGAATTTTCTCCATTGCAACGTCAGTGAAGACAAAAGCAAGGAATAAGATGCAACTGCATTTGCTTGACTCTATTGTCAGGATTAGAGCAGAACTGTTGCTTTCAAACAAATGTTGTAAAGACTTCATCCCATCAGCAAAAATGCTCAAAGAATTTACATCAGAGAATTTGTATGCTGTAGAATCAGGTAGCTCTGATGCGGATGACGTTAATAATCTTGATCTGGAGAGTTTCATGTGATGTGAGTATAGCAGAAATGTTTGGCCTTTTTTTTGGCTTTTTAATTGACTATTTGGCCTAATTTGGCTTTTTTTCAACACTTTTTGGCCTAAAATCCAAAAATATATCTGGCAACCCTGATCACAACCCGCCGTGACGTCTGGCTGGCGTCTCCGGGTTCCATAAAAATCATATTTGCTAAAACATTTCATTAATTAAAGCTGCGGTCTAGTAGTTGTGGCACACAAAGGTTGAATTAAACTCTGAATCGTTCTAGACACAAGGTGGGTTCGATTCTTTGTCTGATTTGGTCCATGTTTACCCACCACATGCCACATGTAGTTAAGGTGAACCTCTCGCCTGGTCCGTGGCGTGCGACGCGACGTGTGATACTAGTGTTGAGTGTTGTGTTAGCAGATTTTTTGTTATCTGTTAAGTGTAACACTAGTAACAGTGTGTGTTATAGTTGAAGTTGGTCGGGGTAGCGTTCTGCCCAAGCCAAAGGAGGAGTAAGACGTTTCCTTTCCTCCGCTAGTCTTCGGGACACCCCTGGGCAAGGTGGAGCTCCCGTTTAGTACGTCAGGGTGATGTGAAGCCATTGGAGCAGGTGGTGGATGGTGTTGTGGGAGCAGTCAAGTAGTGTCGGTTCGGTTATGGTCCCCACACCGCGAGCGGCGATGGCAGGCAGAGGATCTCATAATTTATAGAGACAATGGCTGCGATCTCCGACTAGTACATTCACTGCCAAGAAGGAAAGGAATGGCAAACTACCTTCTTATATTGCCTAGACTAATTAATCATAATCATCATCATGACAAATCAGAACTTTATATCTACAGTCAGCTAAAGACGTTAATGGGGACTCCACAGCCACCTTGTCCTGTCATGTAGGGAGTGTCATCACGCTACGCTACTGTATACTGTATGCTAGATCAAAAATAAAGAGACACCAGCAATAGGAACTTGGAACATTAGATCAGCATTCCAGGTTGTTAAAATAGAAAACATCAGTCAAGAAATTTAACATCTTGGGACTATGTGAAATGAGATGGAAAGGAGCAGGATTATTACAACGCGACAGTGGAAATGTAATTTACTCTGGGGGAACCACACAGGAAAGAGGAGTAGGCATCATGTTAGATAGAGAAAGAAGCAAAACAGTGAAAGGATTTTGGCCAGTATCAGACAGAATTCTGCTAGTAAAATTGAGAGGCAGACCAATGGATATCAACATAATTCAAGTTTATGCACCAACAAGTAAAAGCAAAGAAGAAGACATTGACACTTTTTACAATGAGCTAGAGTGACCATGGGTAAATCCCAAGAAATAACTTATATTAGGGGATTTCAATGCAACGGTAGGAACAGCTAAAGTGCAAAATGTGACTGGGGGGCATGGCCTTGGAGTGATGAATGGCAGATGAGATAGATTGATAGGTTGGGCAAAGACACATGAAATGATTATTATAGGTAATACCTGGTTCAAGCAACAGCCTAGGTGACTATGGACATGGCAAAGCCCAGACAAAAAAGTACACAATCAAATTGATTTTATACTGGTACAGAGAAGATTCAGGAATGGGCTAACATTGGTTAAAACAAGGCCAGAAGCAGATTGCAATAGTGACCATGCACCAGTAGTTGGAAAGATAAGAATAAAACTGCGGAAGACACAGAAATCACCAAGAAATATAAAATTAGAACTAGATATACTTAAGAGTCGATAAATAGATGAGTGATAAGAACAGTACGATAGTACAAAATAGATATAATGATATTGAGAAAATACAGGACATCCAGGAGCAGTGGGAAATGCTCAAACAATCAATTCAGCAAACATCAAAAGAAGTAATACTAGTTACCAAAAGAATCAACAAAAAGAAACGGATGACAGAAGAAATATTACAACTAATGGATGAAAGAAGAAAACATAAGAAAGAAGAACGGACATACAAAATATTGCACAAAGAGATCCAGAACAAATGCAGAGAAGCAAAGGAAGGATGGTTAAAACAGAAATGTGAAGAAATGGAAAAACAACAACAGAAAGACTCAAAATTTATGCACAATCAGTTAAATGAATTAACAGGAAGAAAAGAAGTCAAAGTTTCAGGATGTGTGAAATCAAAGGAAGGAAATATAATAATGGGACAGGAGAAGACAATGGAAAGATGGGCAGAATATATGTCAACTCTATGATGATGAAAGACCAGAGTTAAACAATTCAAACAAAGACACAGGACCACCAATAATGCAGAGTGAAGTGGAGGACACAATTTAACACATGAAAAGAGGCAATGCTCCATGTCCTGACAATATAACAATCGAAGAGATAAATGCATTAGGAGAGCTGGGAGTACAAGTCATAACAAAACTACTCAATGACATATATAACACTGGACACATACCCGAAGATCTACTAAAATCTATCTTTGTAGCCATGCCGAAGAAGCCAGGCGCCACTGATTGTGAAGACCATCGCACTATTAGTCTCATGAGCCATATGACTAAAATATTACTAAGAATCATCATGACACGTGTGATGAACAAAATAAAACCAGAAATAAATGAACAATGTGGATTTGTGGAAGGAAAGGGCATCAATAATGTAATATACATCTTAAGGATATTGATAGAAAGATCTATAGAAGTAAAGAAAGATCTATATATGTGCTTTATAGACTACACAAAAGCATTTGACAAAGTAAAGCATGTGGAAATAATCAATATGCTGGAGAAATTAAACATTGATGGCAAGGATCTGCGAATAAAAAAAATCATGTACTGGCAACAAACAGCAGCAATACGAATTAACAATCAAACAGGACAATTTCAACTTATAAAACAAGGAATCAGACAAGGCTGTGTTCTGTCGCCGGATTTGCTTTCACTTTGCAGCGAACATATTATGAGATCAATAGTAGTCAAAAAAAAGGAATTGAAGTCAACGGTCACAACATAAATAATCTGCTATATGCGGATGACACAAGAGACAGAGAATGAACTACAAGAAATGATAGACATAATAGTAAAAGAAAGCAACAAGAAAGATCTCAGTCTGAATAGTTGGGATGAAGTTATTATCATAATCGCTGCTATAATATTTACATTTATTATAAGTATTATATAACCATAAATACAATTATCTTGGCAAGTTACGAGGTTAGTGGCCCACATTATTTCTGCTGAACGAGTGATCTTCCTTCACTGACCGGCCAATGATTGAACTATCAACTCATTATAGTTTGTGGATTGAACTATCAACTCATTATAGTTTGTGGATTGAACTATCACTCATTATAGTTTGTGGATTGAACTATCAACTCATTATAGTTTGTGGATTGAACTATCAACTCATTATAGTTTGTGGATTGAACTATCAACTCATTATAGTTTGTGGATTGAACTATCAACTCATTATAGTTTGTGGATTGAACTATCAACTCATTATAGTTTGTGGATTGAACTATCAACTCATTATAGTTTGTGGATTGAACTATCAACTCATTATAGTTTGTGGATTGAACTATCAACTCATTATAGTTTGTGGATTGAACTATCAACTCATTATAGTTTGTGTTCATTTAATTATATTTTTCAAACATGATTAGTTGTAGGCTATTCCAAACCCTGAACCTTACCCAAGAGTCTTCTAATGACAGATTCGAGAGTGCAGAATAAAGTGCAAAGAGACGTTCATCCGAGCAGCAATAATTTAGGACACTAACTCATAAATTAGTAGTATTATCATCTCACATATTAACTTTATTATGTCACTATTTCAGTATTAGTATTATCATCTTTTCATCATCATCATGTGCCATACCGGTTGGTGTAGGCGATCACGTCCTTCCAGAAACTTCTATCCACCATGCATCATATCAATTCTGTTGTTGACTGTTTTCCATGCCATGACACCAAGCTATCCATTTCTCTCTTTGTTGTCTGTGATCTCTCTTTCCTTGTATTTTGCCAGTTGTAACCAAGAATTTCAACTTTCCTCTTCTCATAATGAGCCTGAAAAATGTTTATTGTTTCTTTCTGATGGTAGAAGCTCCCATTTTGTGTTGGCCTCCTTGAGAATTTCTTCATTAGTCTTTTTAGCTGTCCAGGGAACTTTCAACATTCTTCTGAGAAATCCCATCTCTGTGACCACTAATCGTCTTTTCAATTGTTTGTTTATGGTCCATGATTCATGTCCATAGGTCAGAATTGACTCTATATAGCACCGATGAACTCTCTTTCTCACTTCCATTGACATAGATTAGTTGCATAAGATATTTTTCATTTTCTGAAATGCTATTTTAGCCTGTGCTATTCTGCTTTTTATTTTTGTGGTGCATTTTCCATCTGATGTTATAACTATTCCAATATTAGTATTATCATTTCTCATTAACTTTATTATGACACTATTCCAGTATTAGTATTATCATCTCTCATTAACTTTATTATGACACTATTCCAATATTAGTATTATCATTTCTCATTAACTTTATTATGACACTATTCCAGTATTAGTATTATCATCTCTCATTAACTTTATTATGTCACTATTCCAGTATTAAGACTCCGTTTCCGGTTGTTTCCAAAATGGAGGAATTATTTTTCTCCGGCTTGGTATAGAACCGTTGATCAGAGGTTTAACAAGCCGCTATCGTAAAAACGATGTTGTTAATGAAACGTAGACCTGATACAGAATGTGTAAATTAGCAGTAGATAGTAGTGATAGTTTTTTCGGCCCTAAAACAACAACAAAAATAGGATTCTGGAATGTGCGAACAATGGCCGCTCCGACGAAACATGCACAGGTCGCGAGCGAGATGGACAGATACGATCTAGATATTTTAGGATTAAGCGAAATGCGCTGGCCTGGAACAGGTAGGAGATCTATTGATAATAAAATAGTAGTTTTTTCTGGAAGGGAAGATGGAAAACACCGTGAAGGAGTAGGCATAATGATGACAGACAAAGCTGCAAGAAGTTTATTAGAATGGGAACCGGTAAATAGCCGTCTGATACGAACACGATACAAAACAAAACATGGAAGACTTTCAATTATTCAATGTTATGCGCCTACTAACGAAGCTGATGGTGAAGTTAAGGATGATTTTTATAACCAACTGCAACAACTTATAAACAAAATACCAAAACACGATCTTTTAATTGTAATGGGAGATTTCAACGCCAAAGTAGGACAAGATAACGCAGGAGTGGAACATGTGATGGGGAGAGAAGGCTGTAATACAACAAGTCAGAATGGAGAAAGATTAATAGAATTATGTTTAATAGAAAATTTAGTTATAGGTGGGACATTATTTCCACATAAAAATATCCACAAAACAACATGGATATCTCCTGATGATAGAACATCAAATCAAATTGACCACCTATGTATTAAACAACAATTCAGATCATCATTAATAGATGTAAGAGCATACAGAGGTGCTGATGTTAATAGTGACCACAACCTGTGCATTGGGAAAATAAGATTAAAATTTAGAAACCAACAGAAGAGGTCAATTACACATAAAATTGATAGTCATAAACTGAAAGATGAAGCAATAAAGGAAAAGTTTAACATAGAGCTAAGTAATTGTTATTCAGCACTTGGTGAAATAGACTTAGATATCAATGAAATGTGGGACTCACAGAGCAAAATACTAATGACAGCAGCAGAAGCAAGTGCTGGACTGAAGAAAATGGAAAAACGAGCTTGGATCTCAGACACCACATGGAAATACATCAAAGAAAGAAGAGAAGCGAAGAGAGCCATGACTAATGTAAAGACAGATCTTGGAAAGGTTCTGGCAAAAGCAACATACAAAGAATTAGACAACAAAGTGAAAAGTTCGGCAAGAAGAGATACAAGAGCTTATATAGACAACTTGGCTGAGAAAGCAGAGACAGCTGCAATTACAGGAGACAGCAGAACTCTTTATACTGTACAAAAGATGCTGACAAACACCTATACATCCAGTGGAACACCAATTCTAGACAAATCTGGATTAATGCTAACAACAAGCGCAGACATAAAAGCCCGTTGGGCGGAACACTTCAAAGAAATTCTTAACCGTCCACTACCTCACAGTTTAATAGATTTTGAAGCTGAAACACCAGCAGCAGAATTAGATGTAAATTTAGATGACTTCACCTTGAGTGAAATAGAAACCACCTTAAAGCTAATGACCAATAACAAGGCTGCTGGAGAGGATAAGTTAACAGCTGAGATCCTCAAGGCAATTGATAGCCATAATTTAATACATCTCCAAAAAATGTTCAACATCATTTGGAAAACAGAGAAGACGCCTCATAAATGGAAAAAGGAATCATTGTTAAGATCCCAAAAAAGGGCAATCTTAGAGATTGTAACAATTGGAGAGGCGTGACACTTTTGTCAGTTGCCTCAAAATTATTCTGTAAAATCATCCTAAATAGAATAAAGGATTCAATAGATACAGTAATGCGTGAAGAACAGGCTGGGTTTAGAAAAGGGAGAAGCTGTCTTGACCACATTTTCACTCTACGACTTATATTGGAGGAACACATTGAAAAGCAAAAACCTTTTGTACTTAACTTCATCGACTTCAAAAAAGCATTTGATAGTATTCATAGAGATTCTTTGTGGAAAATTCTGAAGCAATATGGCTTACCATCAAAAATCATAAATATTATCAAAGACATGTATGATGGTTACACATGTGCAGTTCGAACAGAGGAAGGACTGAGCGAATGTTTCCCAATAGAAACTGGGGTTAAACAAGGATGTATTTTATCGCCCTTGTTATTTGGAATTGTTATGGACTTCATAATGAAGAAATGCTGCACTGGTAATAAAGGCATCGAATGGATACAAGGAGACCATTTGGAGGACCTGGACTTTGCTGATGACATAGTTCTCATCAGCAATCAGATAAAAACGATGCAGGAAAACACAAATGAACTATCATCAATAGCCAGCAAAATTGGGCTTGAGGTCAATCATGAAAAGACTAAAGTCATGAAAAGTTTAATTCCAACAAGTGACAAAATATACATGGAAAACAAACCAGTAGAAGAGATCGATCACTTCATCTATCTTGGAAGTCACATTGATCGAGAAGGGGATACGAGCAAAGAAATTAGAATCAGACTGGCTAAAGCAGCAATGTCTTTCAGAAGCCTTGAAAAGTTGTGGAAATCAAAACTCATTAGCACAAACACAAAACTTAGGCTATTCAAATCAAATGTACTATCAACCCTTACGTATGCGTGTGAAAGCTGGAAAACAACAAGAGATATAGAAACAAAGTTGAACGCATTCGAAAATAAATGTCTAAGGAAAATACTTGGTATAGAATGGAACGAATTCAAAACAAACGAGGAAATTAGAGAAATCGCCAATCAACCACTAATATCTTCAGTAATAAAGAAAAGACGATGGTCATACGTTGGACATGTGATGAGAAGAGATAATAATCGAATAGCAAAGCAAGCCCTCATATGGGAAACAACAGGTAAAAGAAAAAGAGGAAGACCCAGGGAGACACTGAGAAGAACATTGATGAGAGAGGCAAGAGCAGCAGGAATCGGCTCCCTCAATGAGATAGAACTGCTTGCACAGAACAGAGACAGATGGCGAGATTTGATAAAATATCTTTAAAAGAAAACTGCTAGAACAGAAATTCATATAGGAGAAGGTGTATCTTGGTCTACGCCCTATGGGCCGGTTACGGCTCGAAAGGTCAATAGATAGATAGATAGATTCCAGTATTAGTATTATCAACTCTCATTAACTTTATTATGTCACTATTCTAGTATTAGTATTATCATCTATCATTAACTTTATTATGGCACTATTCCAGTATTAGTATTATCATCTCTCATTAACTTTATTATGACACTATTCCAGTATTAGTATTGTCATCTCTCATTAACTTTATTATGACACTGTTCCAGTATTAGTATTATCATCTCTCATTAACTTTATTATGACACTATTCCAGTATTAGTATTATCATCTCTCATTAACTTTATTATGACACTATTCCAGTATTAGTATTGTCATCTCTCATTAACTTTATTATGACACTATTCCAGTATTAGTATTATCATCTCTCATTAACTTTATTATGACACTATTCCAGTATTAGTATTATCATCTCTCATTAACTTTATTATGACACTATTCCAGTATTAGTATTATAATCTCTCATTAACTTTATTATGACACTATTCCAGTATTAGTATTATCATTTCTCATTAACTTTATTATGACACTATTCCAGTATTAGTATTATCATCTCTCATTAACTTTATTATGACACTATTCCAGTATTAGTATTATCAACTCTCATTAACTTTATTATGACACTATTCCAGTATTAGTATTATCATCTCTCATTAACTTTATTATGACACTATTCCAGTATTAGTATTATCATCTCTCATTAACTTTATTATGACACTATTCCAGTACCAGTATTATCATCTCTCATTAACTTTATTATGACACTATTCCAGTACCAGTATTATCTTCTCTCATTAACTTTATTATGACACTATTCCAGTACCAGTATTATCATCTCTCATTAACTTTATTATGACACTATTCCAATTTACTGAATATTAAACATCCACCATTTCTCTTTGACAGTCAAAAATATGGATACAAAGAGTCACATTCCAGTCTGGAATATAAAACAAGAGCCAGATAATGAAGTGAGTTGGATCTATCCATTTATTGTCCTTTCAAGCCAAAGATGGCACATAAAACAGCACATTAAAAACTCTCCAAGTGTGATAATTCTTTGTTGTTATTTGTCAGATTTTACACTGGACCTGTTTTCACCATGTTCTTGTTCTGGGTGAGCTTCTCTCTCATGTCATGTTCCACATAGTGTTTCTCTATGTCACATATTCTACTTAGCCTCTTTTTTTCTTTTACCAGCTTTTTCTCAATGTTTTAGGCTTCTTTTACAATATCTTCTCATATATGCCCACCTTCTTTTCTTTACTATAGTTTTTGTTAGACATGTGGCCAATTCTTATAACTATAGTTTTTGTTAGACATGTGGCCAATTCTTATAACTATAGTTTTTGTTAGACATGTGGCCAATTCTTATAACTATAGTTTTTGTTAGACATGTGGCCAATTCTTATAACTATAGTTTTTGTTAGACATGTGGCCAATTCTTATATTTCTATTCTAGTCTTAAATTCATCCAATGGTATACAAAGTGTTTTCCTGAGACAGTGGAATTATTTCACGTTCGCTGGACCGTTGCAGAAGTTGCATGAGGGAACTGATTAGCTTCGGCTCTACGATGTAATTTAAATTTTCTTTGTCTGAGCTAATCAACTGATCCAGTTAGCAAAGTTTGGCGATGATAACAGGTTGTACTCACCTCATTGTTCTTCATTGTCAAGTCAAAAGTTTGTGAATACGACCTTCCCCTGCCTAGCGATATATGCGAATTACGTCAACACATCGTGTGATGTTCCAAAACCGTCGATGTAATTGTATGACGCCAAGTTCTTGCTATGTACAACTTCTTGCTAAGCTCTGATCAGTCTAGTCAGTAGCAGTTTTTACTTTGGAAATTGTGCATCAGCTTTTCGTGTGCTGTTGGCTGCTTTTACTATAGTAACTGGCATATTGTGAGTGCAGCCATTGTTGTGTAAGCTACGTCATCAAGTTAGTTGCATAGCCCTAGGATGGTCGTACTCTAATCAATGAAAGACGGAGTGGGGTTTCGTACATGACTTGTCAGCATCGGTGAGACTCCCGGAAGTTCGTGATAGTTAGGAGGGTCTTATAGTCTGTTGTTTGATGTGTGATGGTGATGGTCTAATCACCAACTAATTACTACATCTAGCTTGGGCAGATGGTGCTCGTAAGCCTGAGAGGGCCGACCATCTAAGGGCAGAATCCCCCTACAGAAAAGACAATCTGCTGCCTTGCAGGAAGATTGGGGATAATCAAAGGCTAAGAAAAGCAAACCTGAATAAAATGCTGGCTGAAATCGGATGCACTGGGCCACTGGCGCAGAACACGGTGCAACATTTTAACAAGTAATCAATCAGACTTTCTACAAGCCATACTGGAGCAAGGAAATACAAAGACTAGAAGAGGAACTGGACTCTGCCAGAGAACTAGCTGAAACATCACACAGCACAGAGAGCAACATTGCCTACAAAGCAGCCTCAGCCAAATACAGGCGTGAGGTCATGATATCAGCAAGACAGAGCTGGATAGACAAAACAGAGAGCCTTAATCTAGACAAAAATGGTCATAAACTATGGAAACTTCCGAAAACTCTGAGCGACGAAAACAACTGCCAACCTCCAATATCATTAACACACAATCAGAACATCCTCACAGGCAAAAGGGCAGCAAAACTTCTGATAGAGACTTACAAAAACATTAGTAGAATAAACATTCCAGTAGACAAACAGAAAGCTGCAAGACAGGAAAGCCAAGATGCAAAACACATGCCTTTAGCACCAGAAGAGCATTTCTATTGGAAAATTCTCAAACAACTTTAAAGCAGAAACTGAGGCCATCAGAGATGCTGCAACACTGGCTACTCAACACAAAAATAACATGCACAATAAATTGGTGATTCTGACTGATGCACTGTCAGTACTATCAGCTCTAAAACGCCCAAAGAACAATGAACTAGATGACTTGAGAACAACCCTGGACCAACTATGCAATAACTTCCAGAGAGTAGTCATTCAGTGGATACCATACACGGGAACGAACACGCAGACAAATTAGCTAAGAGGGAGGGAGACTATCACAAGAGAACCATCCGCTCAGTTATGATGAAGTCAAATCCATCCTCAAGGTCAGTTCCATGAAAAATGGAAAGGAGAACACCCAAATCATAACGAGAGTGACGGATACCACCAACTATCAAGGAGGGATCAAGTCATCACACTTCGCCTTCGCACTGGCCACAACAGAATGAGAAATCACATGTTCACCAAATTCAAAATAGGTACAACCAGCCTATGCCACTGTACACTGGACAATATGACTACAAAACATGTTCTACAGGTTTGCACCCAGTACACAGACCTGAGAAGATCAATGTGGTTCACGCTTATTTGGGGCAATCGATTCACTTAAAAAAACAGCTGACTTCATGAGAGAGTCTTGAATCCTACTCTGATTGAGTCTTGATCGCAGAGAGAAAGACAGAGAGATAATAAATTCTCAGATATGATTGTCAGAATGAAATAGGGTCATGGTCATGTTGTAGCTTATTCTTCTTGATCTTGACCAAGGATTAAGAAAGGTCAAGGACTGAACAATGTTGTGACATCTATCAACAACAAAAGCTCTACACTTTGATGTCCATTCACATCATTTCCAGAATGACCAAAATCTGGCCTATTCCATGCATTTCCATTCCAACTACCAGGTTGTCTTTGGTCTTCCTCTCATTCACCTTCCAACTACCAGGTTGTCTTTGGTCTTCCTCTCATTCACCTTCCAACTACCAAGTTGTCTTTGGTCTTCCTCTCATTCACCTTCCAACTACCAGGTTGTCTTTGGTCTTCCTCTCATTCACCTTCCAACTACCAGGTTGTCTTTGGTTTTCCTCTCATTCACCTTCCAACTACTAGGTTGTCTTTAGTCTTCCTCTCATTCACCTTCCAACTACCAGGTTGTCTTTGGTCTTCCTCTCATTCACCTTCCAACTACCAGGTTGTCTTTGGTCTTCCTCTCATACACCTTCCTACTACCAGGTTGTCTTTGGTCTTCCTCTCATTCACCTTCCTACTACCAGGTTGTCTTTGGTCTTCCTCTCATTCACCTTCCAACTACCAGGTTGTCTTTGGTTTTCCTCTCATTCACCTTCCAACTACCAGGTTGTCTTTGGTCTTCCTCTCATTCACCTTCCAACTACCAGGTTGTCTTTGGTTTTCCTCTCATTCACCTTCCAACTACTAGGTTGTCTTCGGTCTTCCTCTCATTCACCTTCCAACTACCAGGTTATCTTTGGTCTTCCTCTCATTCACCTTCCTACTACCAGGTTGTCTTTAGTCTTCCTCTCATTCACCTTCCTACTACCAGGTTGTCTTTGGTCTTCCTCTCATTCACCTTCCAACTACCAGGTTGTCTTTGGTTTTCCTCTCATTCACCTTCCAACTACCAGGTTGTCTTTGGTCTTCCTCTCATTCACCTTCCAACTACCAGGTTGTCTTTGGTTTTCCTCTTTCACCTTCCAACTACCAGGTTGTCTTTGGTTTTCCTCTCATTCACCTTCCAACTACTAGGTTGTCTTTAGTCTTCCTCTCATTCACCTTCCTACTACCAGGTTGTCTTTGGTCTTCCTCTCATTCACCTTCCTACTACCAGGTTGTCTTTAGTCTTCCTCTCATTCCCTTTCCATTCCAACTACTAGGCTGTCTTTAGTCTTCGGGACAAATAATAATAAATGAATATTATTATAGAGGGAAACATCCGAGGCGATAATCAGTGAATCAACTCTGAATTGATTCACTGTCTTTATTCTTCCTCTCATTCACCTTCCAACTACCACATTGTCTTTAGACTTGTTCTCATTCCATTTCCATTCCATGATGTTTTCAGTCTCATTTATGTGACTTACTGTTTTGTTTGCCACTCAAAACTTCAACAAATTTAATTCACCATCAAAGTGTACACAATATTGCCTTCATGTACATAGAGAACTTCTTTGTTTATTTTCTCTTGTGATTTCCATCAAAATTAAATTAAGTTTGATGAATGTTCTCAAAAAGTTTTGAATCAGATTGAAACCTTTATTTATAGGAGTTACCTGTCCATTAATTAACAGTCTCATTTTGTCAATAGTGAAAGATTTGACAGTTCAAATGTTCATATTAAATATAACTATGTTCATTGTGTCCTTCATTGGTCTCATTATTCCAGTATTTGCTCTCACTAACATGAGATCTTATTCTTTCATTGGTCTCATTATTCCAGTATTTGCTCTCACTAACATGAGACCTTATTCTTTCATTCTCAGACTGACAGAAATATGGAAACTCAGAATTGTATTCCAATGAAAAATGTGAATGAGCAACCAGAAAATAAAGTGAGTTGATTGTTTGGTATTAAAGACATGCAGTAACAGATGTACTTTATCAAATTGTGGAAGTATTTTGTTGTACAGTGAGATTGGTAAGAGAAAGGGCAGCAGGTTCAAAAGGGGAAAATCATGGATGATGCTGGCTGAGGACATTGTTGAACAGATTTGTCCACTTAGGGACATTGAACCTGGGGAAGAGTAGATATGGGTGCCAGCAGAGTGCTCTAGGTCCTTTTTGGTTTGCATCACTTTGAAGTTTTCTCTCTTGTCTTTCAGAGTTGTTTATGTTGGCCAATGTTGGTAAAATGGGTAAATGTTTGGGTGATTGTTTCTGGGAATATTTGAGCAACATTTTTTGTCACACTGGTACTTTGGTGACAGCCAACTTTAGTGCTCCTGATGTCCCTAAGACACATGTCCCTAAGACACATGTCCCTAAGACACATGTCCCTAAGACACATGTCCCTAAGACACATGTCCCTAAGACATCAACATTATCTTATGTTCCTTGGATGACCAGAGTTGGTTACTCTTGAGAATCTTCTCATAGATTGTCCATGGTTTTCATTTTTAAATCTTAGGGTGTTACATTATTTGTTCTTCTCTCTAATGGCACATTCTGCCTATTTCTTTGCATTTTGTTGGTCTCTTCCATATCTTCCCCTCTTTGTAAGTTCATGTTTCTATTATTTCAAGGGAAGCTGTATAAGGTCTGTATTTACTGTAGGTTAAGTGATATTTTCCAGGACAACAAATAATTCTCTTTATTTCTTGGATGAGCCTATCTAGTTGTAGTTCTGATATGGATCGGAGAATAGACCTTACAACATTTAGTATGACACTTTCATTAGGTTTTTTTTATTAAGCATCTAAATGCCTATTAACCCTTACCTTCTTTCTTAGTAGCTTTATTTTCAGAGCCATTTCTGTATTCATGTACCTAGATTTCTTTAGGATATTGCTTATGAATAGGGACAAAGCTGTATTTTTCTTTCTCTGTTCTGTCTTGTGAGATTATTCAAGGTACTCTCTAGTATTGTATTTGATTAGTTTGAACAATTTGTCCATGGTTTCAGTATAAGTGCTTTGTGTAAGTCCTTATCGACTTCTAGTACATGTATGTCTCTATTGCAAAATGGTTGGATCTTTCCCTTAAAAACCAAGTAGTCTGTTCTGTCTTGAAATTGTTATGCATGCAAAAATATCAAGAGAAGAAGATGATCATATGTTAGCCATGTGATGAGAATAGACAACAAGGGAATCTCAAAGCAAACATAAAAATGGGAACCAGAGGATTAAAAAAAAAGATTCTGACCTACAGAAACACATAGAAGAACATTAAGATGAGAGGAGACAACAGCAGACAACAACTCCTTGTCATGGTTGAGAGACTCACCAAGAACATGGATCTGTGGCTGTGCATGATCTGACACTTCATAACAAAGATCACATTTCTGCCTGATGTGCAATCTTTGGCTCGACAACAGATAGAGATTGTTGGGTGGGTGGGTATGGGACCTAATCTGCTGTTTTCTCCAAAATTGTTGGTTTGTCTTTTGACATGGTTGCATTGCCTTGTACCAGATTGATCACAAAAACCTTAACTTTTTCAGCTTTAATATCTAGAGTCTCAAACATTGAACACCTTGTGTAGATCAACAAAAATTGAATCTTAATATCTAGAGTCTCAAATATTGAACACCTTGTGTAGATCAACAAAAATGGAATCTTAATATCTAGAGTCTCAAACATTGAACACCTTGTGTAGATCAACAAAAATGGAATCTTAATATCTAGAGTCTCAAACATTGAACACCTTGTGTAGATCAACAAAATTTAAATCTCAATATCTAGAGTCTCAAACATTGAACACCTTGTGTAGATCAACAAAAATGGAATCTCAATATCTAGAGTCTCAAACACTGAACACCTTGTGTAGATCAACAAAAATTGAATCTTAATATCTAGAGTCTCAAACACTGAACACCTTGTGTAGATCAACAAAAATTAAATCTTAATATCTAGAGTCTCAAACACTGAACACCTTGTGTAGATCAACAAAAATTAAATCTTAATATCTAGAGTCTCAAACATTGAACACCTTGTGCAGATCAACAAAAATTAAATCTTAATATCTAGAGTCTCAAACACTGAACACCTTGTGTAGATCAACAAAAATTGAATCTTAATATCTAGAGTCTCAAACATTGAACACCTTGTGTAGATCAACAAAAATTGAATCTTAATATCTAGAGTCTCAAACATTGAACACCTTGTGTAGATCAACAAAAATTAAATCTTAATATCTAGAGTCTCAAACACTGAACACCTTGTGTAGATCAACAAAAATTGAATCTCAATATCTAGAGTCTCAAACACTGAACACCTTGTGTAGATCAACAACAATTAAATCTTAATATCTAGAGTCTCAAACATTGAACACCTTGTGTAGATCAACAAAAATTGAATCTCAATATCTAGAGTCTCAAACATTGAACACCTTGTGTAGATCAACAAAAATTGAATCTCAATATCTAGAGTCTCAAACATTGAACACCTTGTGTAGATCAACAAAAATTAAATCTCAATATCTAGAGTCTCAAACATTGAACACCTTGTGCAGATCAACAAAAATTAAATCTTAATATCTAGAGTCTCAAACATTGAACACCTTGTGTAGATCAACAAAAATTAAATCTTAATATCTAGAGTCTCAAACATTGAACACCTTGTGCAGGTCAACAAAAATTAAATCTTAATATCTAGAGTCTCAAACATTGAACACCATGTGTAGATCAACAAAAATTAAATCTTAATATCTAGAGTCTCAAACATTGAACACCTTGTGCAGATCAACAAAAATTAAATCTCAATATCTAGAGTCTCAAACATTGAACACCTTGTGTAGATCAACAAAAATTAAATCTCAATATCTAGAGTCTCAAACATTGAACACCTTGTGCAGATCAACAAAAATTAAATCTTAATATCTAGAGTCTCAAACACTGAACACCTTGTGTAGATCAACAAAAATTAAATCTTAATATCTAGAGTCTCAAACATTGAACACCTTGTGTAGATCAACAAAAATTAAATCTTAATATCTAGAGTCTCAAACACTGAACACCTTGTGTAGATCAACAAAAATTAAATCTTAATATCTAGAGTCTCAAACATTGAACACCTTGTGCAGATCAACAAAAATTGAATCTTAATATCTAGAGTCTCAAACACTGAACACCTTGTGTAGATCAACAAAAATTAAATCTTAATATCTAGTCTCAAACATTGAACACCTTGTGCAGATCAACAAAAATTAAATCTCAATATCTAGAGTCTCAAACATTGAACACCTTGTGTAGATCAACAAAAATTAAATCTTAATATCTAGAGTCTCAAACACTGAACACCATGTGTAGATCAACAAAAATTAAATCTCAATATCTAGAGTCTCAAACACTGAACACCTTGTGTAGATCAACAAAAATTAAATCTCAATATCTAGAGTCTCAAACATTGAACACCTTGTGTAGATCAACAAAAATTAAATCTTAATATTTAAAGTCTCAAACATTGAACACCATGTGTAGATCAACAAAAATTAAATCTCAATATCTAGAGTCTCAAACACTGAACACCTTGTGTAGATCAACAAAAATTAAATCTCAATATCTAGAGTCTCAAACATTGAACACCTTGTGTAGATCAACAAAAATTATATCTCAATATCTAGAGTCTCAAACACTGAACACCTTGTGCAGATCAACAAAAATTAAATCTTAATTCCTAGAGTCTCAAACATTGAACACCTTGTGCAGATCAACAAAAATTAAATCTTAATATCTAGAGTCTCAAACACTGAACACCTTGTGTAGATCAACAAAAATTGTAACAAACAATAATGCAAATGTTGACACCATTTTTACATGTTTAGGCCATGATGGAAGTAAAAATGGAAGCAAATATTCCACTCCTACAAGACTATTTAGTAGAACAACTTGCTGGTGATGTGAGTGCATTTATTTATCTGTTTATGACAATATTATTATGTTTATAAACCAAACAGTGACACAGAATTGTGCTCCAGTATAAACTTAGTATTGCTGGATTCCAGATGTCATCATCATCGAGTGCCATCTCCACATTGAAGGTTGGCTATCATGGGATGCCATTCCAATCTGTCTCTTGCTTTGATGGTGCAGGTTGCCATAGGCTGTCTTGTCCATCTTTTGATGTTACTCATTCATGTTAATCTTGGTCTGCCTCTGCCTCTATTACCCTGTATTTGGCCTTCAAATATTTCTTTTAGTCAGCTGTTGTGTCTTTTAACATGCCCAAAAATTTCATTTGTCTTGTTCTAATTGTGTTTAGTAGTTCTCTTTTAATTCTTGGCTGTTTTTAAACTTCATCATTTGTTCTCTTTTCTTTCCATTCAATCCTAACTATTCTTCTGTAAATCCATATTTCAAAAGCTTCAATTTTCTGTTCTGTTTTCTTGTCTAATGTCCATGTTTCTGCACCATACAGGAATATTGAGACATTTTGCTATTCTTAGTTTTAGCCCCGATGTTATTTGTTTTGATGTTAGTATACTTTTTATTCACTGTTGTGTCACCGGATTTGTTTTCACTTTACAGGGAGCATATTATGAGATCACTTGTAGACAAAAAAGGAAATTGAAGTCAACGGTCAAAACATAAATAATTTGCGATATGCGGATGACACAGTCTTAATAGCAGAGACAGAGAATGAACTACAAGAAATGATAGACATAATAGTAAAAGAAAGCAACAAGAAAGGTCTCAGTTTGAATATTAAGAAAACAGAGGTTATGGTCATATCGAAGAAACAATCATCACTGTCATGCAGCATAAAAATAAACGAGACAAATCTGAAACAAGTGCAATGTTTCAAATGCTTGGGCACAATAATAACATCAGATGGGGGATGCACCACAGAAATAAAAAGCTGAATAGCTCAGGCCTAAATAGCATTCAGAAAATGAAAATTATCTTATGCAACAAATCTATGTCAAGCGAAGTGAGAAAGAGAGTTCATCAATCATATATAGAACTGATTCTGACCTATAGAAGTGAATCATGGACAGTAGACAAACAAATGAAAAGATGATTAGAGGCCACAGAGATGGGATTTTTCAGAATAATGTTGCCTGTTCAGAGTTCCCTGGACAGCTAAAAGGACCAATGATGAAATTCTCAAAGAGGCCAACACAAAAAAGGAGCTCTTAAAAAACATGAAAAGTGAAGCAGGCATATATTGGTTTGTTTACTTCTATGTACTTTTTGATTAATGACCTCATGCTGAATATGGCATTTTTGTCCCACCATTTTTCCTAAGTCCAAATTGTTGCTCCTCTAATTTAGTATTCATTTTATTCTGAATCCTTCCTAGTATGATATTAAGCAAGATTTTAGCAAGTTTCTTTTGTGTTTAAAATTCTTAGTGGGAGATGTCACCAGCCATGAGCTGACGAACGATTTCTTCAACTTATTAATGCTGATATCTAAAGGTGCAAACATCAGAAGAAGGATTTGTTCAGGAATAGTTTCCATTGTTTGTTACTTCCAATTCTTGCTGTCATTGTTTAACAGTTTATAGCCTGTATCAGCACTTATGTTTAGTACAGCTCATGGCTGTTCTCTGGTCTTTTCATTGTTTAAGTATGAAGTCAATCTGGCTTCTACACTCTAGGTTGTTCCACTTGTGATTTCCTGTGTTTAAATAAAAAATCATGTTTACATGTAGTATACAAATCATATTGGTTGTACAGTTCTAACAGTTTCCTGCCATTTCTATTTATTTTGCTACAGGGATCTCCAAAAGCTCCTAGTTATTCTTCAACCTCTGTTCTATTGCTTCCAGGTCTTTTATTGAAGTTCACCTTGACAATTAAATTATCTTGTTTGTTCACTTCTTTTGTTGGTGTCACTGAGATCACTGTCAATTCTTTATATTCTTCTTTGTTATCTGTTTCATTGCAAGGAAGGTATATTTAAATGTGTGTTCAATATCCCTTTCTCTCTTTAATGTGCTCTGTCATTATTCTTTCTGATTGCTAGGCTACTTCTTCTATTTAACTTGCCTTGTCAGAGTGTATAATTGCCTCTACTAATCTTTCTATCACTTTAACTCCTTAATGTATAAAGGTATATTGTTTCTGTTTTCACTTTTCACTCAATAATTTGATATCTGCTATTTCTTCTATTTTTTTCTTTTTACTTCATTCTTTTCACAATCTATTTTTCCTCTCCTTGGATGTCACATGTTGATTATCATAATTTTAATTGCAGTGCTGTCTTTTAATTCATTAACATTGCAATGTCCTTTACCATTGATGTCTGTTGTTATGCTCCCATAACTCTATTTTATTTTACATGTGATGTGTTATAAATGTACAAAATAATATTTCCAGGATCAGACAGTAAAGATGGAAGCAAACAGAGAGGAAGAAAGTGATGTGTCTCCTGATATTAAGATGGAACAGACTAATTCTCCATCTCTTTCTTGTCCTGACAATGACAGTTTTCTATGTAAGTTTTATCTGACAACTTGAGTATGTCTGTTTTTACTTGGTCACCTCATGTTGACAATTATTTCACACTTAGTATCTCATTTCACACTGCCATCTTAGTCAGTCTGTGTAACGGGCTATTAATGCTTTCCACACTTTGCTACCCGTTGTTTCTTAAGCCCGTCTATCCTTGAACCTGCTCTTGTGAGCGCGAGTCGTGACATGTGATGTATTGACTTATGTTGTCTATCTATCTTGACACGTGATGTATTGACTTATGTTGTCTATCTATCGTGACACGTGATGTATTGACCTATGCTGTCTATCTATCGTGACACGTGATGTATTGACTTATGTTGTCTATCTATCGAGACACGTGATGTATTGACTTATGTTGTCTATCTATCGTGACACGTGATGTATTGACCTATGCTGTCTATCTATCGTGACACGTGATGTATTGACCTATACTGTCTATCTATTGTGACACGTGATGTATTGACCTATGCTGTCTATCTATCGTGACACGTGATGTATTGACCTATGCTGTCTATCATGACACGTGATGTATTGACCTATGCTGTCTATCTATTAAGACAACAGCGGCTGCTGAACACTGCAGCCTCCTCCTGTGACTCACTCGTCACAGCTCCTGCTTGGTGCCTTCACAGGAAACTGCTGTAGGTTGCACCTCTGGCCGGGTGCTGATCACCATAGTACCCCGCGCTGTATTTCTGCAGACCCTTGTGCGAATCTCTGCCAGGTGTCGTTCGTTGCTAGTCTAGGACAAGACAGCCAACATCGATAAAGTACTCACAAACATCAAGTAATAAAAGTTCTGCAGACCCGTGTGCGAGTCTCTGCCAGGTGTCGTTCGTTGCTAGTCTAGGACAAGACAGCCAACATCGATAAAGTACTCACAAACATCAAGTAATAAAAGTTCTGCAGACCCGTGTGCGAGTCTCTGCGAGGTGTCGTTCGTCGCTAGTCTAGGACCAGACAGCCAACATCGATAAAGTACTCACAAAACACCAAGTATAAAAGTCACACGTGAGGTTTAATACGCACCGCTGACCTCACCCATCACAATTACAATGACAATGGTAGGTTTGTATCCTCTCACTTGTATCACCACAATCATACCTTCCCCAGGATCATTCAGATACTGGCGATGACCGCTGCCACCTTCTACTCCGCATCTAACCCCAATACAATGCAGCAGTTTGACTGATTATCTCTTCCACCAATTCCAGTTGCAAATTACAGCTGGTCATTGACACTGCGAACCTGTCTGATACGGTTTTGCCCGTGATGAGAATTGCTGGAGTGTCATACTCCTATTGCATGTCTCTGACGAGACTTCCTGAGTAACTAATATCACAATTCATGGGAATGTTCATTGTTGCTACTACACAACTCTACTCCTACATGTCTCTAGCAAGACCTCCTTGAAAGCTAAATATCACAAATCGTGAGAATGTTCATTGTTGCTAATATACAGTTCTCACTACATGCCTCTAACGAGACCTTCTTGGTAGTGATGCCACAATTTAACTAGAATGTTCATTGTTGCTAATACACAGTTCTACTCACTGTATGTCTCTAGCAAAACCTTCCTGGTAGCTATGCCACAAATTAACTAGAATGTTCATTGTTGTAATTGAGTATCATAACTCATTGCTTAACTGTCCATGACTCTAACCGTCCTGTTTAACGAACACATCGTGACTGACTAACCTACCATTGGTCGTGTGCTTCTCCAACTGCCCACAGTACCGGTTGAATTGCTACTACTTTTCCAACCATCCGCACAAGGCCTTCGATTCCTCTCGAATGAAAAGCCCCTAATGATCTTCAACTCACCTTCTTTCTTTCCACCAATCAACAATTACACTCACAATTTCCTGTGACCCCCGCCGTGATCACTCACTCATTTTTTCCCGTGGTTTCCCTAACTCTTTCATTTCTCTTTCTCTCCCCTTGACCTTCACTCTTATTCCCTCCTCTCCACACACACACACACTTAACTTTCTCTCTCTCTGTTTCATCTGTTTGTTAAAACCACTGCATTGATAATCCATTTCTTTGTTCAGATTGTGAGAAATGTCAGCAGAAATTTGAAGGAAGTTGCCCTGAGCATGGACCTTTTGTCTATATTGATAATGCTGAGGTAAAGTACACAATTACAGCTAACAACACTTAAAGTAATCTATTGATATTAAGATATTGATGTTACTATTTGCACACACAACAGGGTCAGTCACTCATTTAGATTGCCACATACAAATGTTATAGTTTTATTCCCACAATTCAAAGCTTCAAAATAAACAAAGACAATATTTTAGACTATAAGAGTTACATCCCACTTCAACATTTAAATTGATGATTTATTTTTATATTTTAATCTCTGCTTCTTCTCAGGCAGGTCAAGGTGATGGCTGCAGTCAAGATGCTAATCTCCAGGTGGTAAATAACAGTAATCCTAAACAAGTGATAGGGAAAGAGAAGGTGTTTCAATCTCAAGTTTATTTGACTCATTGTGATGATTATCAAGGTACAGAGCTGAGAACATGCAAGAGAAAACATACAGGAGAGAAGCTTTACCATTGTGATGTGTGTGGTGTAAGTTTTACTCAAAGTGGCCATCTAATAAAGCACAAGAGAAAACATACAGGAGAGAAGCCTTACCAATGTGATGTGTGTGGTGTTAGTTTTTCTGTTAGAAGCAATCTAAATTCACACAAGAGAAAACATACAAGAGAGAGGCCTTACAAATGTGATGTGTGTGGTTTAAGTTTTACTCAAAGTGGCAATCAAATCAAACACAAGAGAACACATACAGGAGAGAAGCCTTACAAATGTGATGTGTGTGGTGTTAGTTTTACTGAAAATGGCAGCCTAACAGTGCACATGAGGAAACATACAGGAGAGAAACCTTACAAATGTGATGTGTGTGGTGTAAGTTTTGCTCAAAGTGACCATGTAAAAAAGCATAAGAGAAAACATACAGGAGAAAGGCCTTACAAATGTGATGTGTGTGGTGTTTGTTTTTCTATTAGTAGCAATCTAATAAAGCACAAGAGAAAACATACAGGAGAGAAGCCCTACAAATGTGATGTGTGTGGTGTAAGTTTTACTGAAAGTGGCAGTCTAACAAAGCACAAGAGAAAACATACAGAAGAGAAGCCTTACAAGTGCGATGTGTGTAGTGTTAGTTTTGCTGCTAGTAGCACACTAATTACGCACAAAAGAAAACATACAGGAGAGAAGCCTTACAAATGTGATGTGTGTGGTGTTGGTTTTACTCAAAGTGGCTATCTAATAAAGCATAAGAGAAAACATACAGGAGAGAAGCCTTACAAATGTGATGTGTGTGGTATTAGTTTTTCTGTTAGAAGCAATCTAAATACGCACACGAGAAAACATACAGGAGAGAAGCCTTACAAATGTGATGTGTGTGGTATAAGTTTTACTCAAAGTGGCAGTCTAACAATGCACAAGAGAAAACATACAGGAGAGAAGCCTTACAAATGTGATGTGTGTGGTGTAAGTTTTACTCAAAGTGGCCATCTAACGAAACACAAGAGAAAACATGCAGAAAAGAAGTCTTACAAATATGATGAGTGTGTGTTGTAAGTTTTACTCAAAATGGTGATCTAATTACACACACAAGAAAACATGCAGAAAAGAAGTCTTACAAATATGATGAGTGTGTGTTGTAAGTTTTACTCAAAATGGTGATCTAATTACACACACAAGAAAACTTGCAGAAAAGAAGTCTTACAAATATGATGAGTGTGTGTTGTAAGTTTTACTCAAAATGGTGATCTAATTACACACACAAGAAAACATGCAGAAAAGAAGTCTTACAAATATGATGAGTGTGTGTTGTAAGTTTTACTCAAAGTGGCCATCTAACGAAACACACAAGAAAACATGCAGAAAAGAAGTCTTACAAATATGATGAGTGTGTGTTGTAAGTTTTACTCAAAGTGGCCATCTAACGAAACACACAAGAAAACATGCATAAAAGAAGTCTTACAAATATGATGAGTGCGTGTTGTAAGTTTTACTCAAAATGGTGATCTAATTACACACACAAGAAAACATGCAGAAAAGAAGTCTTACAAATATGATGAGTGTGTGTTGTAAGTTTTACTCAAAATGGTGATCTAATTACACACACAAGAAAACTTGCAGAAAAGAAGTCTTACAAATATGATGAGTGTGTGTTGTAAGTTTTACTCAAAATGGTGATCTAATTACACACACAAGAAAACATGCAGAAAAGAAGTCTTACAAATATGATGAGTGTGTGTTGTAAGTTTTACTCAAAATGGTGATCTAATTACACACACAAGAAAACATGCAGAAAAGAAGTCTTACAAATATGATGAGTGTGTATTGTAAGTTTTACTCAAAATGGTGATCTAATTACACACACAAGAAAACATGCAGAAAAGAAGTCTTACAAATATGATGAGTGTGTGTTGTAAGTTTTACTCAAAATGGTGATCTAATTACACACACAAGAAAACTTGCAGAAAAGAAGTCTTACAAATATGATGAGTGTGTGTTGTAAGTTTTACTCAAAATGGTGATCTAATTACACACACAAGAAAGCATGCAGAAAAGAAGTCTTACAAATATGATGAGTGTGTGTTGTAAGTTTTACTCAAAATGGTGATCTAATTACACACACAAGAAAACATGCAGAAAAG
The DNA here is from genome assembly GCA_032433765.1 of Megaustenia siamemsis. Taxonomy (NCBI): domain Eukaryota; kingdom Metazoa; phylum Mollusca; class Gastropoda; order Stylommatophora; family Ariophantidae; genus Megaustenia; species Megaustenia siamemsis. The sequence goes on along the minus strand of JAVIAB010000159.1, from coordinate 1,681,024 downwards.
AAGTCTTACAAATATGATGAGTGTGTGTTGTAAGTTTTACTCAAAGTGGTGATCTAATTACACACACAAGAAAACATGCAGAAAAGAAGTCTTACAAATATGATGAGTGTGTGTTGTAAGTTTTACTCAAAATGGTGATCTAATTACACACACAAGAAAACTTGCAGAAAAGAAGTCTTACAAATATGATGAGTGTGTGTTGTAAGTTTTACTCAAAATGGTGATCTAATTACACACACAAGAAAACATGCAGAAAAGAAGTCTTACAAATATGATGAGTGTGTGTTGTAAGTTTTACTCAAAGTGGCCATCTAACGAAACACACAAGAAAACATGCAGAAAAGAAGTCTTACAAATATGATGAGTGTGTGTTGTAAGTTTTACTCAAAGTGGCCATCTAACGAAACACACAAGAAAACATGCATAAAAGAAGTCTTACAAATATGATGAGTGTGTGTTGTAAGTTTTACTCAAAATGGTGATCTAATTACACACACAAGAAAACATGCAGAAAAGAAGTCTTACAAATATGATGAGTGTGTGTTGTAAGTTTTACTCAAAATGGTGATCTAATTACACACACAAGAAAACTTGCAGAAAAGAAGTCTTACAAATATGATGAGTGTGTGTTGTAAGTTTTACTCAAAATGGTGATCTAATTACACACACAAGAAAACATGCAGAAAAGAAGTCTTACAAATATGATGAGTGTGTGTTGTAAGTTTTACTCAAAATGGTGATCTAATTACACACACAAGAAAACTTGCAGAAAAGAAGTCTTACAAATATGATGAGTGTGTATTGTAAGTTTTACTCAAAATGGTGATCTAATTACACACACAAGAAAACATGCAGAAAAGAAGTCTTACAAATATGATGAGTGTGTGTTGTAAGTTTTACTCAAAATGGTGATCTAATTACACACACAAGAAAACTTGCAGAAAAGAAGTCTTACAAATATGATGAGTGTGTGTTGTAAGTTTTACTCAAAATGGTGATCTAATTACACACACAAGAAAGCATGCAGAAAAGAAGTCTTACAAATATGATGAGTGTGTGTTGTAAGTTTTACTCAAAATGGTGATCTAATTACACACACAAGAAAACATGCAGAAAAGAAGTCTTACAAATATGATGAGTGTGTGTTGTAAGTTTTACTCAAAGTGGTGATCTAATTACACACACAAGAAAACATGCAGAAAAGAAGTCTTACAAATATGATGAGTGTGTGTTGTAAGTTTTACTCAAAATGGTGATCTAATTACACACACAAGAAAACTTGCAGAAAAGAAGTCTTACAAATATGATGAGTGTGTGTTGTAAGTTTTACTCAAAATGGTGATCTAATTACACACACAAGAAAACTTGCAGAAAAGAAGTCTTACAAATATGATGAGTGTGTGTTGTAAGTTTTACTCAAAGTGGCCATCTAACGAAACACACAAGAAAACATGCAAGAGAATAGCCTAACAAATGTGGTGACAGTTTTTATTTTTTTACTTTCCGATTACCAATTCAGGGCCTGCTATGAGATTCGGTTTTCTGTCCCTTCTCATCACATGGCCAACATATGATCACCTTCATCACTTGATTATTGTTGATATTTGTGGATACTTTGTCATTTCTCATGTTTCTGTCTTGAATTCATTCCATGAGATACAAAGTGTTGTCCTCAGGCATGTGTTCTCAAATGCATTCTATTTATTTTTATTTCTTTAGTTGTTTTCAAGCTTTTACATGCATATGTAAGGTTGGATAATATATTTGATTTGAAAATCTGGCTTTGTTTTTCTTTGATTTCCATATTTCATCAAGGTTTCTGTAAGTCATTGCTGCCTTAGCTATTCTGATTTTAATTTTTTTCTGTGTCCCCTTCTTGATCAATGTAGCTTCCATGATATACACAGTGTTCTGACTTTCAACTGCTTTTCCTTCAAGGTGTATGTTTTTTTTTTCTTGACGAATTTGATTTTTTTATATTTTTGTTTTTTCTTGGTTGATCTTAAGTCCTATTTTCCTAGATATTTATGACAGGACATTTGTTTTTTTTTTTTTTTGCAACTAAGTGTTCACATTTCTTTTGATAAGAACTATGGTGTCTGCTAAATGAAGGTCCTCCAATTGAGATCCAACTGTCCATCCTTAAAATACATCCTTGTCTCACTGATATATTTAATTGGATCATTTTACTCTATGCTGCCTCTGTATGACCTGCGCGTCAGAAGCTGAAAGTACACATGACACAGAGGACTAAATAATGTGATACTTGTGGTGAAGTATCTACTTATTATATTGAACACACTAGACAATGAGACACACCAGAGAATGGTCATAATGATGTGTATTGTATTAGTTTTAACATTTTTAATTTACATCATCATCATCATGTGCCAAACCAGTTAGCATAGGCGATCATTTCCTTCCACAATCTTCTATCTACAGTGCATTGTATCACTTCAGTTGTTGACTGTTTTCCATGTCATGACACCAAGCTATCCGGTATTTTCTCTCTTTGTCGTCCGCGATCTCTCTTTCCTTTTATTTTGCTGGTTGTAACCAAGTATTCCAACTTTCCTCTTCTCATGATGTGCCCGAAAAATGTTGATTGTTTCTTTCTGGTGTTTTTTAAGAGAAAGATGAGACTGTACTTGCTCTAATTAGATCTGATGGGACTTAACTCCCATAACTGTCTACTTTCTGTAATATTATATCTCACTGGAACAGTCAGTCTGTGCTTCAAGAAATGCTGAGCTAGGTGGTGGTGCAGATATGGGGATGTCTCAACGGCATTGAAACTGATTCCATGGATAGAATGGAAAAGAATGTCTGTAATACTCAGCAATCTCACAGTGCTGATGGGTATAACTCATCCATAATTCTGGCCATGATAGAGCAATATATGTGCTAGTCTGTCTCCACTTTCATGAGGTTATTACCAGATCTCTGAGTAAAGTGACACAGACATTTCCTCTTGACTACAACTTCACATAGGGAGCCACGATAGCTCAGTGGTTAGTGAACTAAACTAGGGTACATAGGGGTAGGGTTCGATCCCAACCGACGGCTTCTGGGTTCACCCAGCCTTAAATGGATACCAGATTTTTTTCTGGGAAAGTAAAATGACACGGGCGTAATACTGACCACATAACCCCAAAATTCATGTGTTGAAGGTCTGTAAAATTTATGGTCACTAACCCCATATTCCTTATATGCCACTTGGCATGACGGGATTAATAGGATGTCGCTAGAAGACCAATGAGAACTATGAAAGAGAAATTCAATCGGAAAATTGTGAAGAAGCCACACCAGCCATCACGACATTGAATGATCATGGCGACTGTATGGTCTTTATGTGATCATGGCGACTGTATGGTCTTTATGTGATCATGGTGACTGTATGGTCTTTATGTGATCATGACTACTGTATGGTCTCTATGTGATCATCGCTTATTAATTGTCAGGTGTATTGGAGAGATACATTGAATGATCATGGTGACTGTATGGTCTCTATGTGATCATCGCTTATTAATTGTCAGGTGTATTGGAGAGATACATTGAATGATCATGGTGACTGTATGGTCTCTATGTGATCATGGCGACTGTATGGTCTTTATGTGATCATGGCGACTGTATGGTCTTTATGTGATCATGGTGACTGTATGGTCTTTATGTGATCATGGTGACTGTATGGTCTCTATGTGATCATTGCTTATTAATTGTCAGGTGTATTGGAGAGATACATTGAATGATCATGGTGACTGTATGGTCTCTATGTGATCATCACTTATTTGGCGACTGTATGGTCTCTATGTGATCATCACTTATTTGGCGACTGTATGGTCTCTATGTGATCATCACTTATTTGGCGACTGTGTGGTCTCTATGTGATCATCGCTTATTAATTGTCAGGTGTATTGGAGAGATACATTGAATGATCATGGTGACTGTATGGTCTCTATGTGATCATGGTGACTGTATGGTCTCTATGTGATCATCGCTTATTAATTGTCAGGTGTATTGGAGAGATACATTGAATGATCATGGTGACTGTATGGTCTCTATGTGATCATGGCGACTGTATGGTCTTTATGTGATCATGGCGACTGTATGGTCTCTATGTGATCATGGCGACTGTATGGTCTTTATGTGATCATGGCGACTGTATGGTCTCTATGTGATCATCACTTATTTGGCGACTGTATGGTCTCTATGTGATCATCACTTATTTGGCGACTGTGTGGTCTCTATGTGATCATCACTTATTTGGCGACTGTGTGGTCTCTATGTGATCATCGCTTATTAATTGTCAGGTGTATTGGAGAGATACATTGGATGCCTGGTGCAACATTCCTAAGTGTTACCACCTCCGCTACAACTTGATCAATTTAGTGGAAGTGTACAATCCAAGAGGTGACATTAACATATCTGATGTCTAGTTTAGTAGAAGTACAGGCTCAGTGATGAGTGTGAGCTTAGAATGTAGTTGTGAAATAGTAGCAACGAACAAATTGCTTGACAGGGTGCTAGACAGCTTCCCAAACTCATGCTCGATGATGAGTACGAGGTCATAATGTAGTTGCGACATCCCGGCACAACGAACAAAGTAGGTGACAGGAAGAGAGACAACTTGAGCGAGTTCAGGTTCATTGATGAGTACAACATTAAAGAGCTTCAAGATTAATCAACATCAAGTCCACGAATAGGTCAACCCGTACGGAACGGGGACCCGCCTGTATCAAGTGGGCTGCTACGAGGTCAAGACGAGCTGTCTGGGGCAAGACGCCACCAGCAATCTACGTGTCTGCAACACCACAACAGGCGTTGAGGTCAAGGGTGTTCAATTCGATCTTAAGTACTAGTTGAGGTCAGCAGACTACAGAGTGCTGTGTGATTTAAGAGCACTTACTGGCATACAGGAACATCATTAGCATGTTCATAAAAACAACATTTTATAGGTGATGTGGATGAATATAATTTTCCTGCTTCTTGTAAAATATCTTGTGGCAATATATTGTTTGTCACACAAAATTATCATTCATTAAATAAACGTAATATAATTTCTTTTGGTAGACTGTTCAAATCCAGTTTTAATTATTTTATATTCTGGTCAAAACAAAGATTTTCCAAATACTTGAAGATTGTCGTAATCCAGCCGACCTTCATTAAGCAGCAGATTTAAAAGTAAATTAGATTTTTTCACATCCAGATTTACCAACAATTAATCTTCTTATACTTTTTTTGTAGTAACGGGTTATTATGTCTGTTTGATAAGTTTACATTCTACTATAAATCTTGAATGTTCATTTTAAATGTAATAAAATATAGCATAACAATGTGGCAGGCATTAATATTGTGTGTGTGAAAATTAAGGTTGGTGAATTTATTCACTGCTATTATTAACAAAATAATGAATGAAAGCTCAAATGTCCATGGAGTAAACTGTAGTTGTTTTGAAGGCCACGCAATAGCCTTGGAGTAAACTTTGGTTGTTTTGAAGGCCACGCAATAGCCTTGGAGTAAACTTTGGTTGTTTTGAAGGCCGTGCAATAGCTTTGGGGTAAACTTTGGTTGTTTTGAAGGCTGTGCAATAGCCTTGGGGTAAACTTTGGTTGTTTTGAAGGCTATGTAATAGCTTTGGGGTAAACTTTGGTTGTTTTGAAGGCCGTGCAGTAGTCTTGGGGTGAACTTTGGTTGTTTTGAAGGCCGCGCAGTAGCCTTGGGGTAAACTTTGGTTGTTTTGAAAGTCGCGCAGTAGTCTTGGGGTAAACTTTGGTTGTTTTGAAAGTCGCGCAGTAGTCTTGGGGTAAAATTTGGTTGTTTTGAAGGCCGCACAGTAGCCTTGGGGTAAACTTTGGTTGTTTTGAAGGCCGCGCAGTAGCCTTGGGGTAAACTTTGGTTGTTTTGAAAGTCGCGCAGTAGTCTTGGGGTAAACTTTGGTTGTTTGAAGGCCGCACAGTAGCCTTGGGGTAAACTTTGGTTGTTTTGAAGCTGGAGTAAGATCTTTGGAGTAAACTGTAGTTGTTTTGAAGCTGGAGTAAGATCTTTGGAGTAAACTGTAGTTGTTTTGAAGCTGGAGTAAGATCTTTGGAGTAAACTGTAGTTGTTTTGAAGCTGGAGTAAGATCTTTGGAGTAAACTGTAGTTGTTTTGAAGGGCACACAATATCATTGAAGTAACTTTAGTTGTTTTGAAGGTCACTCGTTTGCGCCGAGCACCAAAATTGAGCCTGTTCTTGATTGGAGAGCAATGCTATCTTAACTTTATATGTAATAACTAACACATTTGTAAGATTAATATTTAGTGTTTGAAGTTTTACATATTTATTAAATACATACGCCATTTCATGCAGGTTTACCCAAGTGACAGAGTAGGATCAAATGTTTTTTAAATCCACCAGCATGTAGTTTATAAAGTTGTTCTAACCATATAACACTGCATCTTTTAACAGACAAGATTGTTTATATTTCAACATTTTATCACTAGTTTTCACCATTTCCTTCACTTTTTGATTGTTTATATTTCAACATGTTATCACTAGTTTTCACCATTTCCTTCGCTTTTTCAACATCCTTCTCATCATAATTCTTTTGGATCGTAGAAGGATCAACTATATCAAATGAAATCAATTCCTGAAGTTTTTCCAGCAAAGGAAGGTTTGTTAACTTGGAAATGTTTTGTGATTTTTTGGATGCTTTTTTAGTTTCTCCATTCAAACAGTTTTGTTGTGGCTTTTTAGGTAATGTTTTCAGCTTTGCTTTCTCAAAGAGCTGAGCAGCATCTACTCCTTCTTTTTCAAACTTTTGTTTTAATGTCTCATAGTCAGATAAATGTTTCTAATGATAATTTATTTGTTTTATAATTGAATTGAGATCATCAGCATAAGTAACACTAGATTTAACATCAAAATAATCCCATTGATTCTTCTGAATCATCGCAGGTTAAATCAATAATGTCCTGAGTTAATCCACCATGAGAAGTCTGACTAGATGTAGCTTGTTCTGTTTGATTAGATATTTCACTGTGCTGTGTTTCATTCAATAATTGAGAATCGGTTGATCTTTCCATATTGAAAAAAGTATAAAATTAAACACAGCACGCCTTATCTCAACCAAAGTTGACAAGTAAATAAATATTTTCATGCCATATGTTTGTTTATTTAGTAAACTAGCAACAGATCACATGTTTATTCATTGTTGAAATATAAATATGAGTCACTAAATAGATCCTTAGTTACGGTTGCTGTTTACTTTTGCAATGAGATGTTATGGTAAAAGGGGAAAGTTATTACAAATTCAACTTTGAATAAATTTCCTGAATTCAAATGTCTTTCACTCTTTACAATTTGCTTGTAAATAAAATTTTCCTAATTTATCTTTAAAAAAAAACAATTAAATGCTTTTAATTCATTGCAGACTGAACAAGTTTCCAGCAGTTCACTGGCGTGGTCCATGTTTTATATATGTATTTTTAAAAATGATTCTTGGGATTGTAATATTTTTTAAAATTATATAAGATGGGGTTTCTAAAAGAGTAAATAATATTCTAATATTGTGTGACTATTAATATATTTATATAAAACAAATTATTTTTTTTGTGTGCTTTGTTTGTTTTGTTGAATTAATAAAATACACAAATTTTGTTTAAAAGAATCGTTTTTTTTTTTTATGTGTTTGTTCGATGGGAACAGTACCAAACAACCACAGCAATATCATAAAAACAACAAAAATTTTTATGTGATTTTAAAAATTCGCTAAATTTGAGCAAAAATTAGCTGAATTTAAAAAAAAAGTTCATTTAAGAGTATTGACATCTACTCTTGTTGTTCCAGTCTTTTGTTGCTTGTTAGAGGAACCTTGTTGTCCCAGTCTTTTGTTGCTTGTTAGAGGAACCTTGTTGTCCCAGTCTTTTGTTGCTTGTTAGAGGAACATTGTTGTTCCAGTCTTTTGTTGCTTGTTAGAGGAACCTTGTTGTCCCAGTCTTTTGTTGCTTGTTAGAGGAACCTTGTTGTTCCAGTCTTTTGTTGCTTGTTAGAGGAACCTTGTTGTTCCAGTCTTTTGTTGCTTGTTAGAGGAACCTTGTTGTTCCAGTCTTTTGTTGCTTGTTAGAGGAACCTTGTTGTTCCAGTCTTTTGTTGCTTGTTAGAGGAACCTTGTTGTTCCAGTCTTTTGTTGCTTGTTAGAGGAACCTTGTTGTCCCAGTCTTTTGTTGCTTGTTAGATGAATCTTGTTGTCCCAGTCTTTTGTTGCTTGTTAGAGGAACTTTGTTGTCCCAGTCTTTTGTTGCTTGTTAGAGGAACTTTGTTGTCCCGGTCTTTTCTTGCTTGTTAGAGGAACCTTGTTAGAGGAACCTTGTTGTCCCAGTCTTTTGTTGCTTGTTAGAGGAACTTTGTTGTCCCAGTCTTTTGTTGCTTGTTAGAGGAACCTTGTTAGAGGAACCTTGTTGTCCCAGTCTTTTGTTGCTTGTTAGAGGAACATTGTTGTCCCAGTCTTTTGTTGCTTGTTAGAGGAACCTTGTTGTCCCAGTCTTTTGTTGCTTGTTAGAGGAACTTTGTTGTCCCAGTCTTTTGTTGCTTGTTAGAGGAACCTTGTTGTCCCAGTCTTTTGTTGCTTGTTAGAGGAACTTTGTTGTCCCGGTCTTTTGTTGCTTGTTAGAGGAACCTTGTTGTCCCAGTCTTTTGTTGCTTGTTAGAGGAACTTTGTTGTCCCAGTCTTTTGTTGCTTGTTAGAGGAACCTTGTTGTCCCGGTCTTTTGTTGCTTGTTAGAGGAACATTGTTGTTCCAGTCTTTTGTTGCTTGTTAGAGGAACCTTGTTGTCCCAGTCTTTTGTTGCTTGTTAGAGGAACCTTGTTGTTCCAGTCTTTTGTTGCTTGTTAGAGGAACCTTGTTGTTCCAGTCTTTTGTTGCTTGTTAGAGGAACCTTGTTGTTCCAGTCTTTTGTTGCTTGTTAGAGGAACCTTGTTGTTCCAGTCTTTTGTTGCTTGTTAGAGGAACCTTGTTGTTCCAGTCTTTTGTTGCTTGTTAGAGGAACCTTGTTGTCCCAGTCTTTTGTTGCTTGTTAGATGAATCTTGTTGTCCCAGTCTTTTGTTGCTTGTTAGAGGAACTTTGTTGTCCCAGTCTTTTGTTGCTTGTTAGAGGAACTTTGTTGTCCCGGTCTTTTCTTGCTTGTTAGAGGAACCTTGTTAGAGGAACCTTGTTGTCCCAGTCTTTTGTTGCTTGTTAGAGGAACTTTGTTGTCCCAGTCTTTTGTTGCTTGTTAGAGGAACCTTGTTAGAGGAACCTTGTTGTCCCAGTCTTTTGTTGCTTGTTAGAGGAACATTGTTGTCCCAGTCTTTTGTTGCTTGTTAGAGGAACCTTGTTGTCCCAGTCTTTTGTTGCTTGTTAGAGGAACTTTGTTGTCCCAGTCTTTTGTTGCTTGTTAGAGGAACCTTGTTGTCCCAGTCTTTTGTTGCTTGTTAGAGGAACTTTGTTGTCCCGGTCTTTTGTTGCTTGTTAGAGGAACCTTGTTGTCCCAGTCTTTTGTTGCTTGTTAGAGGAACTTTGTTGTCCCAGTCTTTTGTTGCTTGTTAGAGGAACCTTGTTGTCTCTTTTGTTGCTTGTTAGAGGAACCTTGTTGTCCCAGTCTTTTGTTGCTTGTTAGAGGAACCTTGTTGAGGAACCTTGTCCAGTCTTTTGTTGCTTGTTAGAGGAACCTTGTTAGAGGAACCTTGTTGTCCCAGTCTTTTGTTGCTTGTTAGAGGAACCTTGTCCCAGTCTTTTGTTGCTTGTTAGAGGAACCTTGTCCCAGTCTTTTGTTGCTTGTTAGAGGAACCTTGTTAGAGGAACCTTGTCCCAGTCTTTTGTTGCTTGTTAGAGGAACCTTGTCCCAGTCTTTTGTTGCTTGTTAGAGGAACCTTGTCCCAGTCTTTTGTTGCTTGTTAGAGGAACCTTGTTAGAGGAACCTTGTCCCAGTCTTTTGTTGCTTGTTAGAGGAACCTTGTTGTCCCAGTCTTTTGTTGCTTGTTAGAGGAACATTGTTGTCCCAGTCTTTTGTTGCTTGTTAGAGGAACCTTGCTGTTCCAGTCTTTTGTTGCTTGTTAGAGGAACCTTGTTGTCCCAGTCTTTTGTTGCTTGTTAGAGGAACCTTGTTGTCCCAGTCTTTTGTTGCTTGTTAGAGGAACCTTGCTGTTCCAGTCTTTTGTTGCTTGTTAGAGGAACATTGCTGTTCCAGTCTTTTGTTGCTTGTTAGAGGAACCTTGCTGTTCCAGTCTTTTGTTGCTTGTTAGAGGAACCTTGTTGTCCCAGTCTTTTGTTGCTTGTTAGAGGAACCTTGTTGTCCCAGTCTTTTGTTGCTTGTTAGAGGAACCTTGCTGTTCCAGTCTTTTGTTGCTTGTTAGAGGAACCTTGTCCCAGTCTTTTGTTGCTTGTTAGAGGAACCTTGTTAGAGGAACCTTGTTCCAATCTTTTGTTGCTTGTTAGAGGAACCTTTGTTCTTTTGTTGCTTGTTAGAGGAACCTTGCTGTTCCAGTCTTTTGTTGCTTGTTAGAGGAACCTTGTTCTTTTGTTGCTTGTTAGAGGAACCTTGTTCCAATCTTTTGTTGCTTGTTAGAGGAACCTTGTTAGAGGAACCTTGTTCCAATCTTTTGTTGCTTGTTAGAGGAACCTTGTTGTCCCAGTCTTTTGTTGCTTGTTAGAGGAACCTTGCTGTTCCAGTCTTTTGTTGCTTGTTAGAGGAACCTTGTCCCAGTCTTTTGTTGCTTGTTAGAGGAACCTTGTTAGAGGAACCTTGTTCCAATCTTTTGTTGCTTGTTAGAGGAACCTTGTCCCAGTCTTTTGTTGCTTGTTAGAGGAACCTTGTTAGAGGAACCTTGTTCCAATCTTTTGTTGCTTGTTAGAGGAACCTTGTTAGAGGAACCTTGTTCCAATCTTTTGTTGCTTGTTAGAGGAACCTTGTTAGAGGAACCTTGTTCCAATCTTTTGTTGCTTGTTAGAGGAACCTTGTTAGAGGAACCTTGTTCCAATCTTTTGTTGCTTGTTAGAGGAACCTTGTTAGAGGAACCTTGTTCCAATCTTTTGTTGCTTGTTAGAGGAACCTTGTTAGAGGAACCTTGTTAGAGGAACCTTGTTAGAGGAACCTTGTTCCAATCTTTTGTTGCTTGTTAGAGGAACCTTGTTCCAATCTTTTGTTGCTTGTTAGAGGAACCTTGTTCCAATCTTTTGTTGCTTGTTAGAGGAACCTTGTTAGAGGAACCTTGTTAGAGGAACCTTGTTAGAGGAACCTTGTTCCAATCTTTTGTTGCTTGTTAGAGGAACCTTGTTAGAGGAACCTTGTTAGAGGAACCTTGTTCCAATCTTTTGTTGCTTGTTAGAGGAACCTTGTTAGAGGAACCTTGTTCCAATCTTTTGTTGCTTGTTAGAGGAACCTTGTTAGAGGAACCTTGTTCCAATCTTTTGTTGCTTGTTAGAGGAACCTTGTTAGAGGAACCTTGTTCCAATCTTTTGTTGCTTGTTAGAGGAACCTTGTTCCAATCTTTTGTTGCTTGTTAGAGGAACCTTGTTCCAATCTTTTGTTGCTTGTTAGAGGAACCTTGTTTCAATCTTTTGTTGCTTGTTAGAGGAACCTTGTTGTCCCAGTCTTTTGTTGCTTGTTAGAGGAACCTTGTTTCAATCTTTTGTTGCTTGTTAGAGGAACCTTGTTGTCCCAGTCTTTTGTTGCTTGTTAGAGGAACCTTGTTGTCCCAGTCTTTTGTTGCTTGTTAGAGGAACATTGTTGTCCCAGTCTTTTGTTGCTTGTTAGAGGAACATTGTTGTCCCAGTCTTTTGTTGCTTGTTAGAGGAACATTGTTGTCCCAATCTTTTGTTGCTTGTTAGAGGAACCTTGTTGTCCCAGTCTTTTGTTGCTTGTTAGAGGAACATTGTTGTCCCAGTCTTTTGTTGCTTGTTAGAGGAACATTGTTGTCCCAGTCTTTTGTTGCTTGTTAGAGGAACCTTGTTGTCCCAGTCTTTTGTTGCTTGTTAGAGGAACATTGTTGTCCCAGTCTTTTGTTGCTTGTTAGAGGAACCTTGTTGTCCCAGTCTTTTGTTGCTTGTTAGAGGAACCTTGTTAGAGGAACCTTGTTGTCCCAGTCTTTTGTTGCTTGTTAGAGGAACCTTGTTAGAGGAACCTTGTTGTCCCAGTCTTTTGTTGCTTGTTAGAGGAACCTTGTTCCAATCTTTTGTTGCTTGTTAGAGGAACCTTGTTGTCCCAGTCTTTTGTTGCTTGTTAGAGGAACCTTGTTGTCCCAATCTTTTGTTGCTTGTTAGAGGAACATTGTTGTCCCAGTCTTTTGTTGCTTGTTAGAGGAACCTTGTTGTCCCAATCTTTTGTTTCTTGTTAGAGGAACCTTGTTAGAGGAACCTTGTTGTCCCAGTCTTTTGTTGCTTGTTAGAGGAACCTTGTTAGAGGAACCTTGTTGTCCCAGTCTTTTGTTGCTTGTTAGAGGAACCTTGTTGTCCCAATCTTTTGTTGCTTGTTAGAGGAACCTTGTTAGAGGAACCTTGTTGTCCCAGTCTTTTGTTGCTTGTTAGAGGAACCTTGTTAGAGGAACCTTGTTAGAGGAACCTTGTTGTCCCAGTCTTTTGTTGCTTGTTAGAGGAACCTTGTTAGAGGAACCTTGTTGTCCCAGTCTTTTGTTGCTTGTTAGAGGAACCTTGTTGTCCCAGTCTTTTGTTGCTTGTTAGAGGAACATTGTTGTCCCAGTCTTTTGTTGCTTGTTAGAGGAACCTTGTTAGAGGAACCTTGTTGTCCCAGTCTTTTGTTGCTTGTTAGAGGAACCTTGTTGTCCCAGTCTTTTGTTGCTTGTTAGAGGAACCTTGTTAGAGGAACCTTGTTGTCCCAGTCTTTTGTTGCTTGTTAGAGGAACCTTGTTGTCCCAGTCTTTTGTTGCTTGTTAGAGGAACCTTGTTGTCCCAGTCTTTTGTTGCTTGTTAGAGGAACCTTGTTAGAGGAACCTTGTTCCAATCTTTTGTTGCTTGTTAGAGGAACCTTGTTCCAATCTTTTGTTGCTTGTTAGAGGAACCTTGTTCCAATCTTTTGTTGCTTGTTAGAGGAACCTTGTTTCAATCTTTTGTTGCTTGTTAGAGGAACCTTGTTAGAGGAACCTTGTTGTCCCAGTCTTTTGTTGCTTGTTAGAGGAACCTTGTTGTTCCAGTCTTTTGTTGCTTGTTAGAGGAACCTTGTTGTTCCAGTCTTTTGTTGCTTGTTAGAGGAACCTTGTTAGAGGAACCTTGTTGTCCCAGTCTTTTGTTGCTTGTTAGAGGAACCTTGTTGTCCCAGTCTTTTGTTGCTTGTTAGAGGAACCTTGTTAGAGGAACCTTGTTGTCCCAGTCTTTTGTTGCTTGTTAGAGGAACCTTGTTAGAGGAACCTTGTTGTCCCAGTCTTTTGTTGCTTGTTAGAGGAACCTTGTTAGAGGAACCTTGTTGTCCCAGTCTTTTGTTGCTTGTTAGAGGAACCTTGTTAGAGGAACCTTGTTGTCCCAGTCTTTTGTTGCTTGTTAGAGGAACCTTGTTGTCCCAGTCTTTTGTTGCTTGTTAGAGGAACTTTGTTGTCCCGGTCTTTTGTTGCTTGTTAGAGGAACCTTTTTGTTATAGTCTTGTGTTGCTTATTACAGAAACCTTAAACAACATGACAGATGTAGATTTTGAAGAGACAGATCGTGAAGTCTACTGTCAACACGACAGATACAGATTGTGAAGTCTGCTGTCAACACGACGGACACAGATTGTGAATTCTACTGTCAACACAACAAATATAGATTGTGAAGGCTGCTGTCTACGTGACAGACAGAGAAGGGATTAATCATCAGGACATACATGGTACTGTCGGCAACACTGTTATTCTCAATAGCTGGATCCGTTCAGATCTGAGACGAACAAATCAATTAGCCGATCATGCCGGTTAACCAGAGATCAGATCTGAGACGAACAAATCATTTGGTTGATCAAGCCGGTTAACCAGAGATCAGATCTGAGATGAACAAATCAATTAGCCGATCATGCCAGTTAGCCAGAGATCAGATCTGAGATGAACAAATCAATTAACCGATCATGCCGGTTAGCCAGAGATCAGATCAGATCTGAGATGAACAAATCAATTAGCCGATCATGCAAGTTAACCAGAGATCTGAAACGAACACATCAATTAGCCGATCATGCCGGTTAACCTGAGATCTGATCAGATCTGAGACGAACAAATCAATTAGCCGATCATGCTGGTTAACCAGAGATCTGAGACGAACAAATCATTTAGCCGATCATGCCGGTTAACCAGAGATCTGATCAGATCTGAGATGAACAAATCATTTAGCCGATCATGCCGGTTAGCCTGAGATCTGATCAGATCTGAGATGAACAAATCAATTAGCCGATCATGCCGGTTAGCCTGAGATCTGATCAGATCTGAGATGAACAAATCAATTAGCCGATCATGCCGGTTAGCCTGAGATCTAAGACGAACAAATCAATTAGCCGATCATGCCGGTTAGCCAGAGATCTAAGACGAACAAATCAATTAGCCGATCATGCCGGTTAGCCAGAGATCTAAGACGAACAAATCAATATGCCGGTTAGCCAGAGATCTAAGACGAACAAATCAATTAGCCGATCATGCCGGTTAGCCAGAGATCTGATCAGATCTGAGACGAACAAATCATTTAGCCGATCATGCCGGTTAGCCAGAGATCTGATCAGATCTGAGACGAACAAATCATTTAGCCGATCATGCCGGTTAGCCAGAGATCTGATCAGATCTGAGACGAACAAATCAATTAGCCGATCATGCCGGTTAGCCAGAGATCAGATCAGATCTGAGACGAACAAATCAATTAGCCTATCATGCCGGTTAGTCAAAGGACAAAAATGTTTTCTCATGTCATCTCCTCAAATCGGCAGCAAATCGCCATATTTGATAGTTTCAGTGGGAGTTCATTCCAATTAATTTGGTTCCAACATTTTATAATTGAAGAGATTATTTGGTTCCAACATTTTATAATTGAAGAGATTATTTGGTTCCAACATTTTATAATTGAAGAGATTATTTGGTTCCAACATTTTATAATTGAAGAGATTATTTGGTTCCAACATTTTATAATTGAAGAGATTATTTGAAATTGAAGTTCGCTTCCTCAAACTTAACTCGCATCAATCTTTGTTTGATGGCTCACTTATCAGAGAAATGCTGAGATTTGATGGTTCCATGTGTTCGGGACTTATCATTAATGCTTCCATTTACAAATGAAAATGGGTGTTGCTGTGAAACGTAAATGTTATGACAGTGCTGGGTTATTCTTGTCATTTTTCCGTTGTATGCACTTTGAACAATAACGGAATAAATAAGAAGCATTGCCCTAGTGCGAGGTGGAGAGGCAACATTGCCAGCTCCTCCGACATGGCACATGATTATTCTCCGATGTGTTTCAGTGAAACGTTCATCTACAGAACAACTGTCAGATGTCCCAGTGAATGGTCCTGGTCGTGTGTTGAAGTATGGATGATTGACAGGTCAGAGTAGTCTGCGAGCCAGAAATGGTGTGCTGGTGGAATCGTTAGACCCGGACTGGCAAGTGATAAATCAAGTTGCCTTGATAATACAGCAACAACTACACGACAGCCCAACTTTTACATCCAGACGGTAGCAGGCTGGTATAACGTTCCTGGTTTGATGATACAGCAACAACTACACGACAGCCCAACTTTTACATCCAGACGGTTGCAAGCTGCTATAGCGTTCCTGGTTTGATGATACAGCAACAACGACACGGCAGTCCAACTCTTACATCCAGACGGTAGCAGGCTGGTATAACGTTCCTGGTTTGATGATACAGCAACAACGACACGGCAGTCCGAATCTTACATCCAGACGGTTGCAGGCTGGTATAACGTTCCTGGTTTGATGATACAGCAACAACGACACGGCAGTCCGAATCTTACATCCAGACGGTAGCAGGCTGGTATAGCGTTCCTGGTTTGATGATACAGCAACAACGACACGACAGTCCGAATCTTACATCCAGACGGTAGCAGGCTGGTATAGCGTTCCTGGTTTGATGATACAGCAACAACGACACGACAGTCCAACTTTTACATCCAGACGGTAGCAGGCTGGTATAGCGTTCCTGGTTTGATGATACAGCAACAACGACACGGCAGTCCAACTCTTACATCCTGACAGGTAGGAGGCTGGTATAACGTTCCTGGTTTGATGATACAGCAACAACGACACGATAGTCCAACTCTTACATCCTGACAGGTAGCAGGCTGGTATAACGTTCCTGGTTTGATGATACAGCAACAACGACACGATAGTCCAACTTTTACATCCAGATGGTAGCAGGCTGGTATAGCGTTCCTGGTTTGATGATACAGCAACAACGACACGACAGTCCAACTCTTACATCCAGACAATAGCAAGCTGCTATAGCGTTCCTGGTTTGATGATACAGTAACAACGACACGACAGTCCAACTCTTACATCCAGACAATAGCAAGCTGCTATAGCGTTCCTGGTTTGATGATACAGCAACAACTACACGACAGCCTAACTTTTACATCCAGACGGTTGCAAGCTGCTATAGCGTTCCTGGTTTGATGATACAGCAACAACGACACGACAGTGCAATACTTACGTCCACACTGTATCAGGCTGCTATGGCGTTCCTGGTTTGATGATATGTCAGCAACGACTCGACAGTTCGGCTCTTACATCCACACTGTGGCGGTATAGCAGTTTTATTAATAATGTGTCTCTTGGCTTGACTAATATTCCTGGTTGCTAACTTAGTTGTTTGTCTTTGACAGTGAGCTATCACATGAGAAGATTACTCTCACATCACATCACGATTAGCACATTCAAAGGAATTGAGAACTCACAATGTTTGGTACAAGATCATCAGTCTTTATTCTTATGTCTAAAAGTCTTCTTCTTCTACCTTTTTAGCTCCCTGTGGAGCATAGGTCTTCAACAAACACTTTCCAAGTCGATCTGTTTTTTGCCATTCTTTTAAGATCATTCCATGTCTTCCCCATCATCTTCATCTCTGCTTCTATCTGTCTTCTCCAAGAATCCCTTGGTCTTCCTCTTTGTCTTTTCCCCTGGGGATTCCAAAAAAGGGCCTGTTGGCTTCCGTAGTGTGTGTCCTATCCAGCGCCATCGTCTTTGCTGTATCTCTTTATCCACAGTGGCCCATATAGTTTTGTCTGTAGTGTTGTATCTATGGGCCAATGCATTTTCCTCAGTTTACTATATTCAGTGCAGTCTTGAAGTATGTGTTCAGCAGTCTGGGGCGCCTGTCCACATGTACAAGTAGTTGAGGTGCCGATCTTGAATTTTGTATACATGTGACTATGGAGTCGATTGTGTCCTGTTCTGAGGCATCCATTAATGAAAGTCGGTATCTTCGTGATTGTCAATTTTATTGTTCTCCATGTTTCACCGCGATATAATAGGACCGACTTAACATTTGAATTGAAAATGTTTATTTTTGTATTTAACCTAATTTCTTTAGATTTCCATATGTTTCCCAGTGCAATGAAATGTCCTCTTGCTTTTGATATCCTTATTTTGGTATCATTTTCGGTTCCTCCCTCCTTTATTTATTTTACTGCCCAGATATATGTAAGATTGTACGTCTAGTAGAGGTATTTCTTCTAAGTTTTATTTGGTTATTGCCAACTGTATTAATTGTCTAAAAGTCTGGACGTAACAAATCGCACATCAATGGAATCATATCTCTGCTATACTTCCTTAGAATTGTGTCGCTTATTCATTATTCAGATGATGTTTACTGTAATCACTTTGTAATCTGTGCCTCATTTTCTAGATGGCGTTTTCTGTAATCACTATATATGGATTGAGTCATTGAATTAAGTTGACTCCTACTCTGAAGGAAACATTTTCAACGGTGATAAAACATGAAATATCAGAAAAGATAAATCGCAAGTTATTTTGTGTGTGAAGAAATGAAATGTGCAGTTGACATCTGATTGCTACCAATAAGTAGGGTAAGGGTTCCATCCACGCCTAACTAGATGTACGGGGAATATGGTGTTAGTGACCATATCTTTCCATGACCGCCGCACCTTTTGGGGTGATGTGGTCGGTATAACTCCAGTTCGCCTTTACTTCCCCCAAAAAACTCTGATACCAATTTTTAGAGTCTGGGTGAACCCCGAAGCCTTTTTGTTCCCAAAAAAAACCGCCACTTCGGGGATAGAAACCGGACCTTCTGTTCAGGAGCACACTAACTGTAACTATAGAGTCCTAGCTATCAATAGATTATTGCAAACAAATAGAACAAAGTCGTGGATAGCGAGAGGTCGCGAGGAGGTGGTCAGGAAGAATACACGCGTGGCACTCCGTTTTTCATTTTTAAAAATGAGTCTTTATATATCCCCGTCAAATAATCATAATTAGGCTGACCTGACCCCATCATGTCATGTCATTTATATTTAGCTTTATCTACTGGGGGAGATGTTTAGAAATGACCATTGATTTTAGAGTCGATATCTCAGGGTAATTGTGA
The DNA here is from genome assembly GCA_032433765.1 of Megaustenia siamemsis. Classification (NCBI taxonomy): domain Eukaryota; kingdom Metazoa; phylum Mollusca; class Gastropoda; order Stylommatophora; family Ariophantidae; genus Megaustenia; species Megaustenia siamemsis. The sequence continues at coordinate 1,662,491 of JAVIAB010000159.1, read as the reverse complement.
CATATTTAACATAATATTACAATTATAGCGAGAGTGCATACCACCAGCCTGGCCGTTCTTTAACAAAATTACATGTAGTAACGTAATTGTAGAGAGAAATAACACCAGGCACTGGCAGTTCTCACCAGCTCTCGGTGGCAGATGATGATACAGGAGGAACAGAAATGGCACTGGGTCAGGAATTATGGGAAAATCAGGAAGTAAGAATTATTTGGTAATGACCTACACGTAGTAAGTTGGTCTCTCGCTGACGTCACCGAATATCTCCCACCAACCTAATCGTCTACTTGGCTCATGAGTTTATTATTTCTATAAAACACTTTCCTATTTCATAGGAGCTGCCGACGTCAGACAAAAGCGATGCTCACTGGCCACCTCACCAACAAATGTACATTCTCAGGAATAGGAAATCTCTGAATCTTTATGTCATGAGAAATCTCTGAATCTTTATATCATGAGAAATCTCTGAATCTTTATATCATGTGTAATCTCTGAATCTTTATATCATGAGAAATCTCTGAGTCGTTATATCAATGGAAATCTCTGAATCTTTATATCATGAGAAATCTTTGAGTCTTTATATCAATGGAAATCTCTGAATCTTTATATCAATGGAAATCTCTGAATCTTTATATCAAGGGAAATCTCTGAATCTTTATATCAAGTGAAATCTCTGAATCTTTATATAATGAGAAATCTCTGAATCTTTATATCATAAGAAATTTCTGAATCTTTATATCATAAGAAATTTCTGAATCTTTATATCAAGGAAAATGTCCGAGTCTTTATATCATGTGAAATCTCTGAATCTTTATATCATAAGAAATTTCTGAATCTTTATATCAAGGAAAATCTCCGAGTCTTTATATTATGAGAAACCTCTGAATCTTTATATTATGAGAAATCTCTGAATCTTTATATTATGAGAAATCTTTGAATCTTTATATTATGAGAAATCTCTGAATCTTTATATTATGAGAAATCTCAGAATCTTTATATCATGAGAAATCTCTGAATCATACTATGATAAATCTTTGAATCTTTATATTATGAGAAACCTCTGAATCTTTATATTATGAGAAATCTCTGAATCTTTATATTATGAGAAATCTTTGAATCTTTATATTATGAGAAATCTCTGAATCTTTATATTATGATAAATCTCAGAATCTTTATATCATGAGAAATCTCTGAATCTCTATATTATGATAAATCTCTGAATCTTTATATTATGATAAATCTCAGAATCTTTATATTATGAGAAATCTCTGAATCTCTATATTATGATAAATCTCTGAATCTTTATATTATGATAAATCTCTGAATCTTTATATTATGAGAAATCTCTGAATCTTTATATTATGAGAAATCTCTGAATCTTTATATTATGAGAAATCTCTGAATCTTTATATTATGAGAAATCTCTGAATCTTTATATTTTTAGAAATACTTAAGCAACAAAATGGGTACTTTACCGGCCACCTGACCGACAAATGTACACACTCATAATTGAGAAATGTGTCCATGTTTCCATTATGAGAGCTACTTCAAAATAAATCGGAACAGGCAAATAATTGCGATGCTGCGGTGAAGCTGGTAGCAAGGGGCCAGTGGTGAGGAGTGTAGAACACTCCAAGGTATGAAGACAGCTTCACAAGGGAGGAATACAACACAATACTGACGTTTCAGCCAGGGGCATTTTTTCAGAGTACAACGATAACGAAAACAAACGATGAAACACAATTATCTATAAATACATGATCAGAAGAAGAGGATGGAAGAGCGTAGATGAAATGGTTCTAACTAAGGTACACAGAGATGGATGACTTTAAACAAACATAAATTCGTTGACAGAATAAACATACGTTCAGGCAACAATATAATTCAACAAATAAAACAAAAGTGTGTTACTAGTAACAGACAAAGGAAAACATTGAGCTTCGGGTGACGATGTTTGAACCAAAGAAGTCATGGAAGATTTGAGTACGTCACTCAACAATTCTGGCTGGCACGTGACCAAGGTTATCAGTGACGGTCAGAGCTACATTATATCGCTTGTCAACTATACCATTCTATGTAATATTATCAGCATGTTTGGATCAGTAACTAATGTTATCAACATGACCGTGTTTCACAGACAAGGTCTGGACACAACCATCAACATCAGCTTCTTCTCTCTCGCCATCTCTGACTTCTGTAGTTTAATATCTCAACAATTATTTCACGTCTTCATTGACCCGTTGTTTGTTGACTTGGACCTGCCGATTGTTTACGGAGAATTTCAATACATGACAGCTGCGGCAGCGCGGGTGATGTTTGCCAGAATCACGTGTCTGATAACCGCATTTATCACCGCCGAGAGGTGTCTCTGTGTTGTCTTTCCTCTCCACATCAAACGAATTATCACTCCCAGAAGAACCGCCACTGTTATCATTGTTATCTACACGTTCACCTTGTTATCTCCAGCCCCGTTCTACATCACATCCTACTATACCTGGAAATATTACCCGGAACTGAACCGCACCCTTCTAGGACTAGCCTTCACAGAACATCACTATATTTCCATGGCCATTGTGTATTTCATGCACTCGTTCTTTACTTTATCGGGTCTCTTGTCTGTTCTGATCTTCACTTTCATCTTAGCCCACAAACTAAAACAGAAAAACGGCTGGCGAGAAACGGCGAACGTCGACCAGGAGAAGGCCAAATCTATGTCTAAACGTGACAGAGCTGCCATAACTATGGTTGTTTTCATTGCCAGTGTTTTAGTGGTGTGCTACACGCCAGCTTTTGTTGTCGCTTTTCTCACATTAGTGATCCCAGAGATGACCTTTAGTGGTAGATTGTCCAACCTTTACAACACCTGTTGGTCTGTCGTGATGACCTGCGAGAACATCAACTCCAGCGTCAACATCTTCGTGTACTACAAAATGAGCACCAAGTACAGGTCTACTTTCAGAGAGCTCTTCTCCAGATGTTTCGAGAGCAGACATGGCGACATGAAGGAATATGATCTGACCACGTCATAGATAAATACAAATGTAAAGAAAATGACGGGATAACTACACCAATACAATGTAAAACAACATGGTTCGTTACTTTGTTTACTTGATTGAGTGGACACGTGAAGGGAGATAATTTGCTACATATAACTAAGACAAAATGTCGGCTAATTGATGTAGCGTCCAAGCTGCATTAAAACGGAATGGGTCATAAAGTTTGAGATGAGTTTTTATGACGTCAATATGCCAGTCTCAAATGTTGTACATGTACTTTGATTGAAAGTTATAGATACCAACATGATTTATCAACAGGGAGATGTGACAACAGAAGATTAAAGAGAAAATCTACAAGTATTTATTTCACAATAGCGAGATGTGACAACAGAAGATTAAAGAGAAAATCTACAAGTATTTATTTCACAACAGCGAGATGTGACAACAGAAGATTAAAGAGAAAATCTACAAGTATTTATTTCACAACAGCGAGATGTGACAACAGAAGATTAAAGAGAAAATCTACAAGTATTTATTTCACAACAACGAGATGTGACAACAGAAGATTAAAGAGAAAATCTACAAGTATTTATTTCACAACAACGAGATGTGACAACAGAAGATTAAAGAGAAAATCTACAAGTATTTATTTCACAACAACGAGATGTGACAACAGAAGATTAAAGAGAAAATCTACAAGTATTTATTTCACAACAGCGAGATGTGACAACAGAAGATTAAAGAGAAAATCTACAAGTATTTATTTCACAACAACGAGATGTGACAACAGGAGAATTAAGAGAAAATCTACAAGTATTTATTTCACAACAGGGAGATTTACTGACGAGATTTCGCTTTCTAAAGGAAGGAAACAAACGCTAGGTATCGATATTTGTTGCAAAGCGTCGGTTGTAAATAATCACATTAACAAAACTAAGCTGTCAATTGTTGGAGGTCTTGTATTTGCGATCACAAGCATTAGCCATTTAGCCAAGTGTTTCTTGACCTGAACTCATATTTCCTTCTTCATCCAGCTCTAGGTCTTATCTTTTCAATATTTTAAAATATATTTCAATTTGTTATTTTTTTTTAAAAAATAAGTTAATAACGTGACCTCCATATATACCACAACTACAGACTATCAAACCTCGAAGTGGAAATACTTTCCTATACAAGTTTGAATGACTGTCTTTACGGCGTGACAGTTATTCCCCTGAATCACCATTTTTTGTGTGAAGGAAACATTTCAACGCAGATACTAGAACAAATGTGCTCAGCTAAAGCAGAATTGAATATTTCAGAAAAAGAAAGACTAAAAACAAGAGAATCATTAATTGTGATTAAAATGTTTCAACTTGATAATTTGTTTCATTTTCCCCCAGACGGTGTAGTCGTTGATGTAAGTAAAGATGAATGAGACGAGCGTGGAGTTCATCAATACCGGCAGTCATGTGACCAAAGTTATCAGCAACAGTCAGATGTACACGATATCACTTGTCAACTATATTGTTTTGGGCGGTGTTATCAGTGTGTTCGGCATATTAACCAACGTTGTCAACATAATCGTGTTTTATAGACAAGGTCTGGACACAACCATCAACATCAGCTTCTTCTCTCTCGCCGTCTCTGATCTGTGCGCTTTAGTTTTCCAACAATTATTTAACGTCTTCGTGAATCCATTACTTCTCGACTTGGACCTACCGATTGTCCATACTGAGCTTCAGTTTCTGACAACTGCGATAACACGTGAGATGTTCTCCAGAATCACCTGCCTGATAACCGCATTTATCACCGCCGAGAGGTGTCTCTGTGTTGTCTTTCCTCTCCACATCAAACGAATTATCACTCCCAGGATAACCGCCACTGTTATCATCGTTATCTACACGTTTACCTTGTTATCTCCATCCCCGATCTACATCACATCTTACTGCGACTGGATATACTACCCAAGATTGAACCGAACCCTTCTGGGTCTTGTCTTGACCAAACATCACTACATTTCCGAAGCCATGTTATATTTCATGCACGCATTTTTTGCTTTATCAGGTTTCCTGTCTGTTCTAATCTTTACCTTAATCTTAATCTACAAACTTAGACAGAAAACTAACTGGCGACAAACTGCGATCATCGACCTGGAGAAAGCGAAATCTGTTTCAAAACGTGACAGAGCTACCATAAACATAGTGATTCTTATTGCTAGTGTTTTAGTGGTGTGCTACACGCCTGCAGCACTATTTGCTTTCATGTCATTTATATTCCCTGAAGTGAGCATTCAAGGCAAGTTGTCTAACCTCTACCACACGTTTTGGTTTGTCTCGATGGTGTGTGAGGACATCAACTCTAGTGTTAATATCTTCTTGTACTATAAGATGAGCAGCAAATACAGAACGACTTTCCGTGAGCTCCTCCCCACATGCCTAAGTTCTGACATGATGGACTTAACAAACACAACGTGACCCAAACACGAGATAAGTTGAACTAATTACAGAAAGCGTGCTACGTTTATCTAAATCAAAATGAAGAAACTCAGCAAGTTTGGAAGTAAAGACATACAAACAAAGGAAACTCAGCAAGTCTGGAAATAAAGACATACAAACAAACAAATCTCAGCATGTCTGGAAGTGAAGACATACAAACAAAGGAAACTCAGCAAGTCTAGAAGTAAAGACACGCAAACAAAAGAAACTCAGCAAGTCTGGAAGTAAAGACATACAAACAAAAGAACTCAGCAAGTCTGGAAGTAAAGAAATACAAACAAAAGCAACTCGGCAAGTCTGGAAGTAAAGACATACAAACAAAAGAAACTCGGCAAGTCTGGAAGTAAAGACATACAAACAAAGGAAACTCAGCAAGTCTGGACGTAAAGACATACAAACAAAGGAAACTCAGCAAGTCTGGAAGTAAAGACATACAAACAAAGGAAACTCAGCAAGTCTGGAAGTAAAGACATACAAACAAATGAAACTCGGCAAGTCTGGAAGTAAAGACATACAAACAAAGGAAACTCGGCAAGTCTGGAAGTAAAGACATACAAACAAAAGAAACTCATCAAGTCTGGAAGTAAAGACATAGAAACAAAAGAAACTCAGCAAGTCTGGAAGTAAAGACATACAAACAAAGGAAACTTAGCAAGTCTGGAAGTAAAGACATACAAACAAAAGAACTCAGCAAGTCTGGAAGTAAAGACATAGAAACAAAAGAAACTCAGCAAGTCTGGAAGTAAAGACATACAAACAAAAGAAACTCAGCAAGTCTGGAAGTAAAGACATACAAACAAAGGAAACTCAGCAAGTCTGGAAGTAAAGACATACAAACAAAGGAAACTCAGCAAGTCTGGAAGTAAAGACATACAAACAAAAGAAACTCAGCAAGTCTGGAAGTAAAGACATACAAACAAACAAATCTCAGCAAGTCTGGAAGTAAAGACATACAAACAAAAGAAACTCAGCAAGTCTGGAAGTAAAGACATACAAACAAAGGAAACTCAGCAAGTCTGGAAGTAAAGACATACAAACAAAGGAAACTCAGCAAGTCTGGAAGTAAAGACATACAAACAAAGGAAACTCAGCAAGTCTAGAAGTAAAGACATACAAACAAAGGAAACTCAGCAAGTCTGGAAGTAAAGACATACAAACAAAAGAAACTCAGCAAGTCTGGAAGTAAAGACATACAAACAAACAAATCTCAGCAAGTCTGGAAGTAAAGACATACAAACAAAAGAAACTCAGCAAGTCTGGAAGTAAAGACATACAAACAAACAAATCTCAGCAAGTCTGGAAGTAAAGACATACAAACAAAAGAAACTCAGCAAGTCTGGAAGTAAAGACATACAAACAAAGGAAACTCAGCAAGTCTGGAAGTAAAGACATACAAACAAACAAATCTCAGCAAGTCTGGAAGTAAAGACATACAAACAAAGGAAACTCAGCAAGTCTGGAAGTAAAGACATACAAACAAAGGAAACTCAGCAAGTCTGGAAGTAAAGACATACAAACAAAAGAAACTCAGCAAGTCTGGAAGTAAAGACATACAAACAAACAAATCTCAGCAAGTCTGGAAGTAAAGACATACAAACAAAAGAAACTCAGCAAGTCTGGAAGTAAAGACATACAAACAAAGGAAACTCAGCAAGTCTGGAAGTAAAGACATACAAACAAAGGAAACTCAGCAAGTCTGGAAGTAAAGACATACAAACAAAGGAAACTCAGCAAGTCTGGAAGTAAAGACATACAAACAAAGGAAACTCAGCAAGTCTGGAAGTAAAGACATACAAACAAAAGAAACTCAGCAAGTCTGGAAGTAAAGACATACAAACAAACAAATCTCAGCAAGTCTGAAAGTAAAGACATACAAACAAAAGAAACTCAGCAAGTCTGGAAGTAAAGACATACAAACAAAGGAAACTCAGCAAGTCTGGAAGTAAAGACATACAAACAAAGGAAACTCAGCAAGTCTGGAAGTAAAGACATACAAACAAAGGAAACTCAGCAAGTCTGGAAGTAAAGACATACAAACAAAGGAAACTCAGCAAGTCTGGAAGTAAAGACATACAAACAAAGGAAACTCAGCAAGTCTGGAAGTAAAGACATACAAACAAAAGAAACTCAGCAAGTCTGGAAGTAAAGACTTATAAACAAACAACTCTCAGCAAGTCTAGAAATAAAGACATACAAACAAAAGAAGCTCAGCAAGTTTGGAAGTAAAATGACATTCAAACCAATGAACCGATAATTTACAACAAACTTGCAGTTCATTTCTGTGTGTTCAAAAATTTGCCAATTTTAAAAAGACATTTTTGTTGTTTTTTTTGTTATACGTCATGTAAAATGTAACTCTTCACTTCTTTTTTCTTCATCCTCTTCTCCTTCTTGAACATTTCATCTCATTTACAGAGGAGTTTAGGTCTTCAAAAGTAACATTCTCTACTGCCTTATGTTAAGGTCACTCCATGTCTTCCGTTCCCGCATGCCTCTTTATTTTGAGATCACACCATGTATTCCCCATCCCGTATGCCTCTTTATTTTAAGATCACACCATGTATTCCCCATCCCATATGCCTCTTTATTTTAAGAACACACCATGTATTCCCCATCCCGTATGCCTCTTTATTTTAAGATCACACCATGTATTCCCCATCCCGTATGCCTCTTTAATTTGATATCACACCATGTATTCCCAATCCAGTATGCCTTTTTATTTTGAGATCACACCATGTATTCCCCATCCCGTATTCCTCTTTATTTAGAGATCACACCATGTATTCCTCACCCCGTATGTCTCTCTTCATTTTGAGATCATTCCATGTATTCCCCATCCCGTATGCCTCTTTATTTTCAGATCACGCATTGTATTCCCCATCACGAATGCCTCATTATTTTGAGATCACACATTGTATTCCCCATCCCGTATGCCTCTTTATTTTCAGATCACGCTATGTATTCCCCATTCCGTATGCCTCTTTATTTTAAGTTCACACCATATATTCCCCATCACGTATGCCTCTTCATTGTGAGATCACTCCATGTATTCCCCATCCTGTATGCTTCTTTATTTTGAAATCACTCCATGTATTCCCCATCCCGTATGGCCTCTTTATTTTGAGATCACACCATGTATTCCCCATCCCGTATGCCTCTTTATTTTAAGATCACACCATGTATTCCCCATCCCATATGCCTCTTTATTTTAAGAACACACCATGTATTCCCCATCCCGTATGCCTCTTTATTTTAAGATCACACCATGTATTCCCCATCCCGTATGCCTCTTTAATTTGATATCACACCATGTATTCCCAATCCAGTATGCCTTTTTATTTTGAGATCACACCATGTATTCCCCATCCCGTATTCCTCTTTATTTAGAGATCACACCATGTATTCCTCACCCCGTATGTCTCTCTTCATTTTGAGATCATTCCATGTATTCCCCATCCCGTATGCCTCTTTATTTTCAGATCACGCATTGTATTCCCCATCACGAATGCCTCATTATTTTGAGATCACACATTGTATTCCCCATCCCGTATGCCTCTTTATTTTCAGATCACGCTATGTATTCCCCATTCCGTATGCCTCTTTATTTTAAGTTCACACCATATATTCCCCATCACGTATGCCTCTTCATTGTGAGATCACTCCATGTATTCCCCATCCTGTATGCCTCTTTATTTTGAAATCACTCCATGTATTCCCCATCCCGTATGGCCTCTTTATTTTGAGATCACACCATGTATTCCCCATCCCGTATGCCTCTTTATTTTGAGATAACACCATATATTCCCCATCCCGTGTGCCTCTTTATTTTGAGATCACTCCATGTATTCCCCATCCCATATGCCTCTTTATTTTGGGATCACACCATGTATTCCCCATCCCTTATTCCTCTTTATTTTAAGATCACACTATGTATTCCCCATCCCGTATGCCTCTTTATTTTGAGATTACACCATGCGTTACCCATCCCTTAACCCTCTTTATTTTGAGATCACACCATGTATTCCTCATCCCGTATGCCTCTTTATTTTGAGATCACACCATGTATTCCCCATCCCGTATGCCTCTTTATTTTGAGATCACACCATCTTTTACCCATCCCGTATGCCTCTTTATTTTGAGAACCTTACATGCATTCCCCATCCCGTATAGCCTCTTTATTTTGAGGTCACACCATGTACTCACCATCCCATATTCCTCTTTATTTTAAGATCACGTCATGTATTCCCCATGCCGTATGCCTCTTTATTTTGAGATCACTCCATGCATTCCCCATCTCGTATGCTTCTTTATTTTGAGACCACTCCATGATTTCCCATCCCTTATTCCTCTTTATTTTAAGATCACACCATGTATTATCCATCCCGTATGCCTCTTTTTTTTGAGATCACACCATGTATTCCCCATCCCGTATGCCTCTTTATTTTGAGATCACTCCATGCATTCCCCACCCCGTATGCCTCTTTATTTTGAGATCACACCATGTATTCCCATCCCGTATGCCTCTTTATTTTGAGATCACTCCATGCATTCCCCATCCCGTATGCCTCATTAATTTGAGATTACACCATGTATTCCCCATCCCGTATGCTTTTTTTATTTTGGGATTACACCATGTATTCCCCATCCCGTACTCCTCTTTATTTTGAGATCACACCATGTATTCCCCATCCCGTATTCCTCTTTATTTAGAGATCACACCATGTATTCCTCATCCCGTATGCCTCTTCATTTTGAGATCGTTCCATGTATTCTCCATCCCATATGCCTCTTTATTTTGAGATCACGCCATGTATTCCCCATCACGAATGCCTCATTATTTTGAGATCACACCTTGTATTCCCCATCCCGTATGCCTCTTTGTTTTAAGATCACACCATGTATTCCCCATCCCGTAGGCCTCTTTATTTTGAGATCACACTATGTATTCCCCATCCCGTATGCCTCTTATTTTAAGATCACACCATATATTCCCCATCCCGTATGCCTCTTTATTTTGAAATCACTACTTGTATTCCCCATCCCGTATGCCTCTTTATTTTGAGATCACACCATGTATTCCCCATCCCGTATGCCTCTTTATTTTGAGATCACACCATATATTCCCCATCCCGTATCCCTCTTTATTTTGAGATCACTCCATGTATTCCCCACCCTGTATGCCTCTTTATTTTGAGATCACACCATGTTTTCCCCATCCCGTATTCTTTATTTTGAGATCATGTCATGTATTCCCCATCCCGTATGCCTTTTTATGTTGAGATCACACCATGTATTCCCCATCCCATATTCCTCTTTATTTTAAGATCACACCATGTATTACCCATCCCGTATGCCTCTTTATTTTGAGGTCACACCATGTATTCCCCATCCCTCATGACTTTTTATTTTGAGATCACTTCATGTATTACCCATCCCGTATGCCTCTTTATTTTGAGGTCACACCATGTATTCCCCATCCCTCATGACTCTTTATTTTGAGATCACTTCATGTATTACCCATCCCGTATGCTTCTTTATTTTGAGATCACACCATGTATTCCCGATCCCGTATTCCTCTTTATTTTAAGATCATGCCATGTATTCCCCATCCCGTATGCCTCTTTATGTTGAGATCACACTATGTAATCCCCATCCCGTATGCCTCTTTATTTTGAGATTACACCATGCATTACCCATCCTGTATGCCTCTTTATTTTGAGATCACTCCATGCATTACCCATCCCGTATGCCTCTTTATTTTGAGATTACACCATGCATTACCCATCCTGTATGCCTCTTTATTTTGAGATCACTCCATGCATTACCCATCCCGTATGCCTCTTTATTTTGAGATAGCTCCATGTATTCCCCATGCTGTTTGACTCTTCAGTTTGAGATAGCTCCATGTATTCCCCATGCTGTTTGACTCTTTAGTTTGAGATAGCTCCATCTATTCCCCATGCTGTTTGACTCTTCAGTTTGAGATAGCTCCATGTATTCCCCATGCTGTTTAACTCTTCAGTTTGAGAAAGCTCCATGTATTCCCCATGCTGTTTGACTCTTCAGTTTGAGAAAGCTCCATCTATTCCCCATGCTGTTTAACTCTTCAGTTTGAGATAGCTCCGTCTATTCCCCATGCTGTTTGACTCTTCAGTTTGAGATAGCTCCATGTATTCCCCATGCTGTTTGACTCTTCAGTTTGAGATAGCTCAATGTGTTCCCCATGCTGTTTGACTCTTCAGTTTGAGATAGCTCCATGTATTCCCCATGCTGTTTAACTCTTCAGTTTGAGAAAACTCCATGTATTTCCCATGCTGTTTGATTCTTCAGTTTGAGATAGCTCCATGTATTCCCCATGCTGTTTTACTATTCAGTTTGAGAAAGCTCCATGTATTCCCCATGCTGTTTGACTCTTCAGTTTGAGAAAGCTCCATGTATTCCCCATGCTGTTTGGCTTTTCAGTTTGAGATAGCTCCATGTATTCCCCATGCTGTTTAACTCTTCAGTTTGAGAAAGATCCATGTATTCCCCATGCTGTTTTACTCTTCAGTTTGAGATAGCTCCATGTATTCCCCATGCTGTTTGACTCTTCAGTTTGAGATAGCTCCATGTATTCCCCATGCTGTTTGACTCTTCAGTTTGAGATAGCTCCATGTATTCCCCATGCTGTTTGACTCTTCAGTTTGAGATAGCTCCATGTATTCCCCATCCGGTTTGACTCTTCAGTTTGAGATAGCTCCATGTATTCCCCATCCTGTTTGACTCTTCAGTTTGACATAGCTCCATGTATTTCCCATCCGGTTTGACTCTTCAGTTTGAGATAGCTCCATGTATTCCCAATCCTGTTTGACTCTTAAGTTTGAGATAACTCCATATATTCCCCATGCTGTTTGACTCTTCAGTTTGAGATAACTCCATATATTCCCCATGCTGTTTGACTCTTCAGTTTGAGATAACTCCATATATTCCCCATGCTGTTTGACTCTTCAGTTTGAGATAGCTCCATATATTCCCCATGCTGTTTTACTCTTCAGTTTGAGATAGCTCCATGTATTCCCCATGCTGTTTGACTCTTCAGTTTGAGATAACTCCATGTATTCCCCATGCTGTTTGACTCTTCAGTTTGAGATAGCTCCATGTATTCCCCATCCTGTTTGACTCTTCAGTTTGAGATAACTCCATGTATTTTCATTCGTCTTTTCATTAGTTTGTCTACTGTCCATGATTCGCTTCCATAGGTCAGAATTGGTTCTATATAGCACCGATGAACTCTCTTTCTCATTTTTATTGACATAGATTTGTTGCATAAGATATTTTTCATTTTCTGAAATGCCATTTTGGCCTGAGCTATTCTGCTTTTTATTTCTGTGCTACATCTTCCATCCGATGTAATTATTGTGCCCAAGTATTTGAAACATTGCACTTGTTTCAGATTTGTCTTGTTTATTTTTATGCTGCATGATGGTGGTGAATGTTTCTTCGATATGACCATTACTTTTGTTTTCTTACTATTCAGACTGAGACCTTTCTTGTTGCTTTCTTTTACTATTGTGTCTATCATTTCTTGTAGTTCATTCTGTCTCTGCTATTAAGACTGTGTCATCTGCATATCGTAAATTATTTATGTTGTGCCCGTTGACTTCAATTCCTTTTTTGTCTACTATTGATCTCATAATATATTCGCTGTAAAGTGAAAACAAATCCGGTGACAGAACACAGCCTTGTCTGACTCCCTGTTTTATATATTGGAATTGTCCTATTTGGTTGTTAATTCGTATTGCTGCTGTTTGTTGCCAGTACATGTTTTTTATGATCGACTTATAGTACAATCATAGTATACAACTTATAGTATACAATCAACTAATAGACTGCCGAAAAGACATACATCTAGATGACACAGAAATGCGACGAATATGTAATTTATACTGGGAGCAAACAACAATAATAAAATATAACAAAGAAAACTCTACAACCATATATGTACACGTCTCTGCTGCTTTGTCTCGTAAATGCGCTCAGTAGCTATAGTCCGTTCAAAAATTCATAATCACACCTGAATTAGTTTTGCGTGATAACCGTGTGTTATTTTGCTTTCAAATTTTGCATGCAATCTTAGAATATTGATGACGTTATAAAAATATTTTTTGCTTTGAGAAATTTGATCTAGTTTTAAAGTTTTCTTCTTTAGGCTATATTAAATTCACCCTGTTCGAATTTGACACCCTTTTAGGATATATACATTAATTTGGTGCGGTCGTTCACGTAAGTAAAATAGTTTGGCTATTGCAGAAACACTAACTTCAGGAAAATCCCGTGCACAAAACTGAATTGTTAATGAACGACATGACGCACCACGGCTTAGGCATTAATTACCGAAGGGAAGGCGAATCTTTATTTATTTTGTGAAGACTCAGTAGACAATTTGTTGACTTTAAATACCAACATTTATATCTAACTTACAATGAGTTTGAAATGCAAATGTATAACTATGCAAAAAGTTACTTTTTTACTATATCAGCACTTCTTTGGGGAATCCAAGATGGGGCATTTATATTGTGATATTCATGACCCAGAGAGTCGAACGTAACTCGCGCTTGGTCTTAATAGATCGTCATTTTCTCGTTGGATTAAACAAGACTCAGAGTGCACTCATGTCAATCAAGGAAGGAAAAGGAAAGTCGACAGCTTTGACATGGATGTCATAAAACATGAGATATTGAAAATGTTTGCTAATAATGTACTTGTTACTCTCAGGAATTTGAAATTAAAATTGCATGCAAAATGCAATATTGACATTTCTAAAAGTACTCTATGGAAGATTGTGCGAGGAGCCGGCTTCACTTTCAGAAAAACTGTTGGTGGCAGGAATATTATTTGTGAAAAACCACACTTGGTCATTGCTCGAAGCAAATACCTGAGTCAGATCCGTGAGCGGCGGAGTGAAAGGTATGATATTGTATATTTGGACGAATCATGGTTCAACGCACACCACACCTATGCTAAAGAATGGCAGTCAGTAAATGGCAAACTCAAAAGAACAATTCCGAGCAGCAAAGGCCAGCGCATTATATTAACGCATGCTGGAAGCACTGAAAACGGCCTTGTCCATGATGTGGGACTTATTTTTCAATCAAAAAGTACCGACGGTAGGGACTACCATACTGAAATGAATGGAAACATTTTCAGGCACTGGTTGGAGAACGATCTTTTACCAATCCTGGAGAGATCTTCATGCATAGTCATGGATAATGCGTCATACCACAATGTCGTATCAGAGGAAGACAAAGTGCCTACTGCATCAAATACAAAAGAGCAAATCAGGACATGGCTTGCGAATGAAAATGTCAAATTTGACGACACATATTTAAAACTCGAATTGTTACAACTTGTGAAGAATACGAATAAGAAAAAGGTGTACCCTGTTGACAAAATCATTGAGAAATACGGCCACATCTCTCTTTGACTCCCTGCATATCATGCGCACCTTAATCCAATCGAACTTGTCTGGGCTCACGTCAAAGGACAAGTAACAGAACAGGACGTTTAAAATGTGTGATGTTGAAGTTCTGACACGCGAGTCTCTCTCAAAAATAGACATTCCGTTCTGGAAGAAGTGTGTTGAACATGTGCTGCGGGTGGAAGATGAGTAATGTAAACGAGATGGATTACTATTTGTCCAGCCAGTAATGATTATCAACCTCTTGGAATCGTCAGATTCGGAATGATTAAAATTAAGATGAATTCAATTCCAGCTGCAGTTAGGACGTCCTGGGGTCTAATGGTAATCGAAGGACAAGACTAATTGTAACCAATTGAATTCATGTTTGCAAATACACATAACGAACAACACCCACAATTAAGCACTATGTAGATACGCCTCTACATGTTGGACATTGTAGTGAAGGAAAGCACAAATAAAGGACTCAGCCTTAATAGCAAAAAGACAGAGGTAATGGTAACAACAAAGAAAAAGACATCACTTCAGTGCAAAATAAAGACAAGTGGAACAATATTAAAACAGGCAAATGAATTTAAATATTTGGGAACTTTGTTAACCTCAGACGGAAGATGTACAAAAGAGGTGAGATGTAGAATGGCCCAGGCAAAAGCAGCGTTCCAAAAAATGAGGAAAATACTACGCAATCCATTTTTGACAATAGAAACAAGAAAAAAAGAGTTCTTAAATGTTACGTAGAGCCAGTCTTAGCATACGGATGCGAATCATGGACAATAGGACAACAGACAAGAAAATCACTGGAGTCTGTAGAAATGTGGTTTTACAGAAGAATGTTCAGAATACCGTGGACAGCTAAGAAGAGTAATGAAAACATTCTGAAAGAGGTCAAAGCAAAAATAGAGCTAATTTCCAATATTAGGAAGAAACAATCATTATTTTTGGCCGTGTAATGAGAAGAGAACAACTGGAATATATTGTAACAACTGGGAAAATCGAGGGACGAAGAGATAGAGGGAAGCAAAGAGAAAAGATACCAGACAGCTTAAGAGAATGGCTTGGCAGAAGGTCAACAACAGAAATTATAAATAAGTGTCGTGATCGAAAGTTGTGGAGAGACATGATCACCTACGCCAGCAGGCTTGGTCCTTGATGATGGTAATGATACGTAACCATCATCATAACAAACGAACTGTGTCCGGACAGATTTCAAAATCTCTCTTGTTTGCACAATAGCATCACTGAAATATAACCGACCTACATAACGATGGCTTGTGATATAATGTTAGACATTTGTTTTTAACATTTCAACAATTGCAGGAAAATGTGCGTGTTTGAAATCTCCCCTGACAGAAGCATACTACATCTTGTTTACTGTTAGCGTGGAACATGAGTTTTATGTAGGTAATTTGCTCATGTGATCTACATTTCATTGTCCGTTCTCTCTTATGCTGTACTGGGATACGGTCTAAGACTTCCTGATTAGCTCAGATAGAATTAGACATTTGATATTAATAACACTGACAATAAAAGATACGGTCTAAGACTTCCTGATTAGCTCAGATAGAATTAGACATTTGATATTAATAACACTGACAATAAAAGATACGGTCTAAGACTTCCTGATTAGCTCAGATAGAATTAGACATTTGATATTAATAACACTGACAATAAAAGATACGGTCTAAGACTTCCTGATTAGCTCAGATAGAATTAGACATTTGATATTAATAACACTGACAATAAAAGATACGGTCTAAGACTTCCTGATTAGCTCAGATAGAATTAGACATTTGATATTAATAACACTGACAATAAAAGATACGGTCTAAGACTTCCTGATTAGCTCAGATAGAATTAGACATTTGATATTAATAACACTGACAATAAAAGATACGGTCTAAGACTTCCTGATTAGCTCAGATAGAATTAGACATTTGATATTAATAACACTGACAATAAAAGACGAAGTTAGAAAGAAACTGTACCATTCGTGCAGCAAATATGCAAACGGCTATTCACGAGCTGTACGCGAGTGTCGAAATATACAACAATATGTGAGTGCAACAATTACATACAACAACAGCATGTCATACTTAAATTAGGGGAAATAAGCAGAACTCAAGTGTGACGAGGATTTAAGAATTGACAGTCGATATATGGCGCCTAGAGGGAGATAAGTACTGTAAAGAAGATGTTCGACTATTGGAGCGGATATAAGAACTGTCAAATAGATGTTCGACTATTGGAGCGGATATAAGAACTGTCAAATAGATGTTCGACTATTGGAGTGGATATAATAACTGTCAAATAGATGTTCGAGTATTGGAGCGGATATAAGAACTGTCAAATAGATGTTCGAGTATTGGAGCGGATATAAGAACTGTCAAATAGATGTCTGAATTCTAATTCTGACAATTCTGTTACTGGTATAACCTCCTGAGTTTTAGTAATCACAAATATACCCAACCCATGGTATATCTTTCTCCCATTCTGTGATCCATTCTATCCCAATTTGTATACCATTACACTTCATATTTATGCTTTAGCCATCATAATTTTGCTTCTCTGCATTTGTTTTGGATCTCTTTGTGCAATATTATGCATGTTCGTTTTCTTTCTTACGTTTTGTCTTTTCTACATTAGTTCTAGTATATCTTCTGTCATCTATTTCTTCTTGTTGATTCTTTTAGTCGCCGGTATGACTACTTTTGTTGTTTGGTGAATCGATTATTTGAGCATTTCACATTGCTCCTAGATGTCCTATCATTTCCCCAGTAGTATTATATGTATTTTGTACAATCATGCAGTACTTACCACTCATCTGTCTATCTACGCTAAGCTTGTCTAGTTGTAATTTCACATTTCTTTGGGAATTTCTGCGTCTTTCTAAGTTTTTTTTTCTTCTAATGTTTCCATCCTCTGGTGCATGGTCATTATTGCAATCTGCTCCTGGCCTTGTTTTAACAGATGTTAGCCCATTCTTGAATCTTCTCTGTACCAGTATCAAATCAATTTGATTGTGTACTTGTTCTCTGGTCTTTGCCATGTCCATAGTGCCCTAGGGTGTTGTTTGAACCAGGTGTTAGCTACAAACATTTCACGTGTCTTTGCCATGCCCATAGTGCCCTAGGGTGTTGTTTGAACCAAGTGTTAGCTACAATCATTTCACGTGTCTTTGCCATGTCCATAGTGCCCTAGGGTGTTGTTTGAACCAGGTGTTAGCTACAATCATTTCACGTGTCTCTGGTCTTTGCCATGTCCATAGTGCCCTAGGGTGTTGTTTGAAGCAAGTGTTAGCTACAACCATTTCACGTGTCTTTGCCATGCCCATAGTGCCCTAGGGTGTTGTTTGAACCAGGTGTTAGCTACAATCATTTCACGTGTCTTTGCCATGTCCATAGTGCCCTAGGGTGTTGTTTGAACCAAGTGTTAGCTACAACCATTTCACGTGTCTTTGCCATGCCCATAGTGCCCTAGGGTGTTGTTTGAACCAAGTGTTAGCTACAATCATTTCACGTGTCTCTGGTCTTTGCCATGCCCATAGTGCCCTAGGGTGTTGTTTGAACCAAGTGTTAGCTACAATCATTTCACGTGTCTTTGCCATGTCCATAGTGCCCTAGGGTGTTGTTTGAACCAAGTGTTAGCTACAATCATTTCACGTGTCTTTGCCATGCCCATAGTGCCCTAGGGTGTTGTTTGAACCAAGTGTTAGCTACAATCATTTCACGTGTCTTTGCCATGTCCATAGTGCCCTAGGGTGTTGTTTGAAGCAAGTGTTAGCTACAATCATTTCACGTGTCTTTGCCATGCCCATAGTGCCCTAGGGTGTTGTTTGAAGCAAGTGTTAGCTACAATCATTTCACGTGTCTTTGCCATGTCCATAGTGCCCTAGGGTGTTGTTTGAAGCAAGTGTTAGCTACAATCATTTCACGTGTCTTTGCCATGCCCAGAGTGCCCTAGGGTGTTGTTTGAAGCAGGTGTTAGCTACAATCATTTCACGTGTCTTTGCCATGTCCATAGTGCGCTAGGGTGTTGTTTGAAGCAAGTGTTAGCTACAATCATTTCACGTGTCTTTGCCATGCCCATAGTGCCCTAGGGTGTTGTTTGAAGCAAGTGTTCGCTACAATCATTTCACGTGTCTTTGCCATGCCCATAGTGCCCTAGGGTGTTGTTTGAAGCAAGTGTTAGCTACAACCATTTCACGTGTCTTTGCCATGCCCATAGTGCCCTAGGATGTTGTTTGAAGCAAGTGTTAGCTACAACCATTTCACGTGTCTTTGCCATGCCCATAGTGCCCTAGGGTGTTGTTTGAACCAAGTGTTAGCTACAATCATTTCTCGTGTCTTTGCCATGTCCATAGTGCCCTAGGGTGTTGTTTGAACCAAGTGTTAGCTACAATCATTTCACGTGTCTTTGCCATGCCCATAGTGCCCTAGGGTGTTGTTTGAAGCAAGTGTTAGCTACAACCATTTCACGTGTCTTTGCCATGCCCATAGTGCCCTAGGGTGTTGTTTGAACCAAGTGTTAGCTACAATCATTTCACGTGTCTCTGGTCTTTGCCATGCCCACAGTGCCCTAGGGTGTTGTTTGAACCAAGTGTTAGCTACAACGATTTCACGTGTCTTTGCCATGCCCATAGTGCCCTAGGGTGTTGTTTGAAGCAAGTGTTAGCTACAATCATTTCACGTGTCTCTGGTCTTTGCCATGCCCATAGTGCCCTAGGGTGTTGTTTGAACCAAGTGTTAGCTACAATCATTTCACGTGTCTTTGCCATGCCCATAGTGCCCTAGGGTGTTGTTTGAAGCAAGTGTTAGCTACAACCATTTCACGTGTCTTTGCCATGCCCAGAGTGCCCTAGGGTGTTGTTTGAAGCAAGTGTTAGCTACAATCATTTCACGTGTCTCTGGTCTTTGCCATGCCCATAGTGCCCTAGGGTGTTGTTTGAAGCAGGTGTTAGCTACAATCATTTCACGTGTCTTTGCCATGTCCATAGTGCCCTAGGGTGTTGTTTGAACCAAGTGTTAGCTACAATCATTTCACGTGTCTTTGCCATGTCCATAGTGCCCTAGGGTGTTGTTTGATGCAAGTGTTAGCTACAATCATTTCACGTGTCTTTGCCATGTCCATAGTGCCCTAGGGTGTTGTTTGAACCAAGTGTTAGCTACAGCCATTTCACGTGTCTTTGCCATGCCCATAGTGCCTAGGGTGTTGTTTGAACCAAGTGTTAGCTACAATCATTTCACGTGTCTCTGGTCTTTGCCATGCCCATAGTGCCCTAGGGTGTTGTTTGAACCAAGTGTTAGCTACAATCATTTCACGTGTCTTTGCCATGCCCATAGTGCCCTAGGGTGTTGTTTGAACCAAGTGTTAGCTACAATCATTTCACGTGTCTTTGCCATGCCCATAGTGCCCTAGGGTGTTGTTTGAACCAAGTGTTAGCTACAATCATTTCACGTGTCTTTGCCATGTCCATAGTGCCCTAGGGTGTTGTTTGAAGCAAGTGTTAGCTACAATCATTTCACGTGTCTTTGCCATGTCCATAGTGCCCTAGGGTGTTGTTTGAAGCAAGTGTTAGCTACAATCATTTCACGTGTCTTTGCCATGTCCATAGTGCCCTAGGGTGTTGTTTGAAGCAAGTGTTAGCTACAATCATTTCACGTGTCTTTGCCATGCCATAGTGCCCTAGGGTGTTGTTTGAACCAGGTGTTAGCTACAATCATTTCACGTGTCTTTGCCATGTCCATAGTGCGCTAGGGTGTTGTTTGAAGCAAGTGTTAACTACAATCATTTCACGTGTCTTTGCCATGCCCATAGTGCCCTAGGGTGTTGTTTGAAGCAAGTGTTCGCTACAATCATTTCACGTGTCTTTGCCATGCCCATAGTGCCCTAGGGTGTTGTTTGAAGCAAGTGTTAGCTACAACCATTTCACGTGTCTTTGCCATGCCCATAGTGCCCTAGGGTGTTGTTTGAAGCAAGTGTTAGCTACAATCATTTCACGTGTCTCTGGTCTTTGCCATGCCCATAGTGCCCTAGGGTGTTGTTTGAACAAAGTGTTAGCTACAACCATTTCACGTGTCTTTGCCATGCCCATAGTGCCCTAGGGTGTTGTTTGAACCAAGTGTTAGCTACAATCATTTCACGTGTCTCTGGTCTTTGCCATGCCCATAGTGCCCTAGGGTGTTGTTTGAACCAAGTGTTAGCTACAATCATTTCACGTGTCTTTGCCATGTCCATAGTGCCCTAGGGTGTTGTTTGAAGCAAGTGTTAGCTACAATCATTTCACGTGTCTTTGCCATGTCCATAGTGCCCTAGGGTGTTGTTTGAAGCAAGTGTTAGCTACAATCATTTCACGTGTCTTTGCCATGTCCATAGTGCCCTAGGGTGTTGTTTGAAGCAAGTGTTAGCTACAATCATTTCACGTATCTTTGCCATGCCCATAGTGCCCTAGGGTGTTGTTTGAACCAGGTGTTAGCTACAATCATTTCACGTGTCTTTGCCATGTCCATAGTGCCCTAGGGTAGTGTTTGAAGCAAGTGTTAGCTACAATCATTTCACGTGTCTTTGCCATGCCCATAGTGCCCTAGGGTGTTGTTTGAAGCAAGTGTTAGCTACAATCATTTCACGTGTCTTTGCCATGCCCATAGTGCCCTAGGGTGTTGTTTGAAGCAAGTGTTAGCTACAATCATTTCACGTGTCTTTGCCATGTCCATAGTGCCCTAGGGTGTTGTTTGAACCAGGTGTTAGCTACAATCATTTCACGTGTCTTTGCCATGTCCATAGTGCCATAAGGTGTTGTTTGAACCAGGTGTTAGCTACAACCATTTCACGTGTCTTTGCCATGTCCATAGTGCCCTAAGGTGTTGTTTGAAGCAGGTGTTAGCTACAACCATTTCACGTGTCTTTGCCATGCCCATAGTGCCCTAGGGTGTTGTTTGAACCAGGTGTTAGCTACAACCATTTCACGTGTCTTTGCCATGTCCATAGTGCCCTAAGGTGTTGTTTGAACCAGGTGTTAGCTACAATCATTTCACGTGTCTTTGCCATGCCCATAGTGCCCTAGGGTGTTGTTTGAACCAAGTGTTAGTTACAATCATTTCACGTGTCTTTGCCATGCCCATAGTGCCCTAGGGTGTTGTTTGAACCAGGTGTTAGCTACAATCATTTCACGTGTCTTTGCCATGCCCATAGTGCCCTAGGGTGTTGTTTGAACCAGGTGTTAGCTACAATCATTTCACGTGTCTTTGCCATGCCCATAGTGCCCTAGGGTGTTGTTTGAAACAGGTGTAGTGTTAGCTACAATCATTTCACGTGTCTTTGCCATGCCCATAGTGCCCTAGGGTGTTGTTTGAACCAGGTGTTAGCTACAATCATTTCACGTGTCTTTGCCATGCCCATAGTGCCCTAGGGTGTTGTTTGAACCAGGTGTTAGCTACAATCATTTCACGTGTCTCTGGTCTTTGCCATGCCCATAATGCCCTAGGGTGTTGTTTGAACCAAGTGTTAGCTACAATCATTTCACGTGTCTTTGCCATGCCCATAGTGCCCTAGGGTGTTGTTTGAACCAGGTGTTAGCTACAATCATTTCACGTGTCTTTGCCATGCCCATAGTGCCCTAGGGTGTTGTTTGAACCAAGTGTTAGCTACAATCATTTCACGTGTCTTTGCCATGTCCATAGTGCCCTAGGGTGTTGTTTGAAGCAAGTGTTAGCTACAATCATTTCACGTGTCTTTGCCATGTCCATAGTGCCCTAGGGTGTTGTTTGAAGCAAGTGTTAGCTACAATCATTTCACGTGTCTTTGCCATGTCCATAGTGCCCTAGGGTGTTGTTTGAAGCAAGTGTTAGCTACAATCATTTCACGTGTCTTTGCCATGCCCATAGTGCCCTAGGGTGTTGTTTGAACCAGGTGTTAGCTACAATCATTTCACGTGTCTTTGCCATGTCCATAGTACCCTAGGGTGTTGTTTGAAGCAAGTGTTAGCTACAATCATTTCACGTGTCTTTGCCATGCCCATAGTGCCCTAGGGTGTTGTTTGAAGCAAGTGTTAGCTACAATCATTTCACGCGTCTTTGCCATACCCATAGTGCCCTAGGGTGTTGTTTGAAGCAAGTGTTAGCTACAATCATTTCACGTGTCTTTGCCATGCCCATAGTGCCCTAGGGTGTTGTTTGAACCAGGTGTTAGCTACAATCATTTCACGTGTCTTTGCCATGTCCATAGTGCCCTAGGGTAGTGTTTGAAGCAAGTGTTAGCTACAATCATTTCACGTGTCTTTGCCATGCCCATAGTGCCCTAGGGTGTTGTTTGAAGCAAGTGTTAGCTACAATCATTTCACGTGTCTTTGCCATGCCCATAGTGCCCTAGGGTGTTGTTTGAAGCAAGTGTTAGCTACAATCATTTCACGTGTCTTTGCCATGTCCATAGTGCCCTAGGGTGTTGTTTGAACCAGGTGTTAGCTACAATCATTTCACGTGTCTTTGCCATGTCCATAGTGCCCTAGGGTGTTGTTTGAACCAGGTGTTAGCTACAATCATTTCACGTGTCTTTGCCATGTCCATAGTGTCATAAGGTGTTGTTTGAACCAGGTGTTAGCTACAACCATTTCACGTGTCTTTACCATGTCCATAGTGCCCTAAGGTGTTGTTTGAACCAGGTGTTAGCTACAACCATTTCACGTGTCTTTGCCATGCCCATAGTGCCCTAGGGTGTTGTTTGAACCAGGTGTTAGCTACAACCATTTCACGTGTCTTTGCCATGTCCATAGTGCCCTAAGGTGTTGTTTGAACCAGGTGTTAGCTACAATCATTTCACGTGTCTTTGCCATGCCCATAGTGCCCTAGGGTGTTGTTTGAACCAAGTGTTAGTTACAATCATTTCACGTGTCTTTGCCATGCCCATAGTGCCCTAGGGTGTTGTTTGAACCAGGTGTTAGCTACAATCATTTCACGTGTCTTTGCCATGCCCATAGTGCCCTAGGGTGTTGTTTGAACCAGGTGTTAGCTACAATCATTTCACGTGTCTTTGCCATGCCCATAGTGCCCTAGGGTGTTGTTTGAACCAGGTGTTAGCTACAATCATTTCACGTGTCTTTGCCATGCCCATAGTGCCCTAGGGTGTTGTTTGAAACAGGTGTAGTGTTAGCTACAATCATTTCACGTGTCTTTGCCATGCCCATAGTGCCCTAGGGTGTTGTTTGAACCAGGTGTTAGCTACAATCATTTCACGTGTCTTTGCCATGCCCATAGTGCCCTAGGGTGTTGTTTGAACCAGGTGTTAGCTACAATCATTTCACGTGTCTCTGGTCTTTGCCATGCCCATAATGCCCTAGGGTGTTGTTTGAACCAAGTGTTAGCTACAATCATTTCACGTGTCTTTGCCATGCCCATAGTGCCCTAGGGTGTTGTTTGAACCAGGTGTTAGCTACAATCATTTCACGTGTCTCTGGTCTTTGCCATGCCCATAGTGCCTAGGGTGTTGTTTGAACCAAGTGTTAGCTACAATCATTTCACGTGTCTCTGGTCTTTGCCATGCCCATAGTGCCCTAGGGTGTTGTTTGAACCAAGTGTTAGCTACAATCATTTCACGTGTCTTTGCCATGCCCATAGTGCCCTAGGGTGTTGTTTGAACCAAGTGTTAGCTACAATCATTTCACGTGTCTTTGCCATGCCCATAGTGCCCTAGGGTGTTGTTTGAACCAAGTGTTAGCTACAATCATTTCACGTGTCTTTGCCATGTCCATAGTGCCCTAGGGTGTTGTTTGAAGCAAGTGTTAGCTACAATCATTTCACGTGTCTTTGCCATGCCCATAGTGCCCTAGGGTGTTGTTTGAAGCAAGTGTTAGCTACAATCATTTCACGTGTCTTTGCCATACCCATAGTGCCCTAGGGTGTTGTTTGAAGCAAGTGTTAGCTACAATCATTTCACGTGTCTTTGCCATGTCCATAGTGCCCTAAGGTGTTGTTTGAACCAGGTGTTAGCTACAATCATTTCACGTGTCTTTGCCATGTCCATAGTGCCCTAGGGTGTTGTTTGAACCAGGTGTTAGCTACAATCATTTCACGTGTCTTTGCCATGTCCATAGTGCCATAAGGTGTTGTTTGAACCAGGTGTTAGCTACAACCATTTCACGTGTCTTTGCCATGTCCATAGTGCCCTAAGGTGTTGTTTGAACCAGGTGTTATCTACAACCATTTCACGTGTCTTTGCCATGTCCATAGTGCCCTAGGGTGTTGTTTGAACCAGGTGTTAGCTACAATCATTTCACGTGTCTTTGCCATGTCCATAGTGCCCTAAGGTGTTGTTTGAACCAGGTGTTAGCTACAATCATTTCACGTGTCTTTGCCATGTCCATAGTGCCCTAAGGTGTTGTTTGAACCAGGTGTTAGCTACAATCATTTCACGTGTCTTTGCCATGCCCATAGTGCCCTAGGGTGTTGTTTGAACCAGGTGTTAGCTACAATCATTTCACGTGTCTTTGCCATGTCCATAGTGCCCTAAGGTGTTGTTTGAACCAGGTGTTAGCTACAATCATTTCACGTGTCTTTGCCATGCCCATAGTGCCCTAGGGTGTTGTTTGAACCAAGTGTTAGCTACAATCATTTCACGTGTCTTTGCCATGCCCATAGTGCCCTAGGGTGTTGTTTGAACCAGGTGTTAGCTACAATCATTTCACGTGTCTTTGCCCAATCTATCCCCTTTGTCAATCGTCTCTCCTAGACCGTGTCCTCCAGTCACATTTTACACTTTAGCTGTCCCTACCTTTGCATTGAAATTCCCTAATATAATCGTTATTTATTGGGATTTACACTGCTCCATGGTCATCTCTAAGCCGTTGTAAACATTGTCAATGTCTTCTCTGCAGTGTCCAGCGACTGACGACTCCAGTTCTATGTTGGTTGATAAGTCTTCTTACACGGCCACTAAGTTTATCATTTCTGGCTATGTCCATCTTAACTCCCATGTCGAGTTTACAATACAATCCTGAAGAGGGCATTTATAAACTTGTCGAGCTTATATCATCCCCTAAAGAGGACATACATAACAATGTCGAATTTACATTACCACCCTGAAGAGGGCATATATAACAATGTGAAGTCTTGAATCATTAAACATGATAAATTGCTAAATAAATTGCATGATACAAAAAGCATGATAAATTGCGATTTAAATCGCATGATATATTAGATAAGATAAATCGCATAATATATTAGACATCATAAATCGCCTGTAACATTATAAATTGCCAGAAATATTTGACAGGATAAATCACAATATGATGTACTGGCGCGCTATTTTCTTTGAAACAGCTAACAGAAACAGCAACCGAATTCAATCAGACTAAACATACGATTCATAACCTAAGAGAAAGCTTTCGATGGCGAACAAAGAGAATAACGCGGGACATACAACTGACGGTGTTAACCAGCATTTCATCATGTTGTGGAAAAGCCAATCCGACAACAGCAGCAGCAAAGTAAGAACATCAGCAAGATCCGTTCAAAATGAAAACAGAGGTAAAACGAGGATGGATACTACCCCCACCCTTCCCCATTCATCATATGCATGCACTATATCTGCAATCTGGTAAATCCATCCGAAAGGGAGAAGGGAGGGGGGAATTAACGAGCTTCTCTTCTCAGACGACCAAGCACTGGTACACACGACAATAGAAGACATGCAAGAACAGACAGACTTTATAGGGAAACAACATAATATGAAAATTAACGTAAACAAGACAGAAGTAATGAGGATTTCAAAAGAAGTACACGACACCAACAATACCCTATAACAAATGAAAGAATAATTCATTTATTTAGGCAGCACCACAACATGCAAACAACAGAAATAGGCTCGTGATGTAACAAAGCTTGTCAAGTTACTGGACAGATCTCGCCGCTACTTTCTAACAAAGAAGTAACGATAGAAGCAGTGCGAGCTATCTATAAGAATATCTTTATGACAACATTGTGTTACCAGTGCCAGACATGGACCTTAGACTCGCGATGTAACAAAGCTTGTCAAGTTACTGGACAGATCTCGCCGCTACTTCCTAACAAAGAAGTAACGATAGAAGCAGTACGAGCTATCTATAAGAATATCTTTATCCCAAGGTAATGTTACCAGTGCCAGACATGGACCATACACTCAAGAACTATTAGAACAATAACCACCATAGAAATGAAGTGTGTCAGAAGCACGACAGGAAACAGCATGAGAGATAAGATCAGAATTACAGATTTACAAAAAAGACTAAGAATGGAACCAGCTAGTGAATGCATAAAGCGACAACAGATCAAGTGGTTCGGGCATGTGATCAGACATAAAGCGACAACAGATCAAGTGGTTCGGGCATGTGATCAGACATAAAGTGACAACAGATCAAGTGGTTCGGGCATGTGATCAGACATAAAGCGACAACAGATCAAGTGGTTCGGGCATGTGATCAGACATAAAGTGACAACAGATCAAGTGGTTCGGGCATGTGATCAGACATAACGAACTATATCTAATACAAGGAGTCACCAACAAACGATAGGAGAACACCAGGAGACCGGTCAAGAAGAAAGTGGATAAATGGAATACTAGAAGTTCTCAGAGGTATAACAGTAGACGAGGCCAACAGAAGAGCAAGAAACCGCAAACTCCCATCGACGCTGAAAGGCAAATGAGGAAGGAAAGAAGAAGAAGAAGATATAAATAACTGCGCTGACCTTATCCTATTTCAATTAGGAATGACATTTATCTTTATCCATTTGGTAGATATGTCCGCCATTAGATTTTAGAATTGATGTCTCGGAGTCATCGTGACATACTAAACATAATATTACCACCTCATTGGTAGTGGTTCGTATATTCATGTTACAAGTCTGGTCGTCTACAAAATCACAGTGTAGTAACATAATTGTAGTGAGAAATAATAGTAGGTACTGACATATCTCGGTTACCGATAATAATTTAGGAGAAACATAATTGCGACTGAGTTAGGAATTATTGGAAATTGTGGACGGTAGGTATTCGATGAAAACGACAGACAGAAAATAAATATGTAGGTCACTTGTTGACGTCACCGCATATTTTCCTCCTGGCTCGCGAGTCCATAACTTCTGTATCTCCTTTATAATTAAAACCATCGTGCTAAAATAAAGAGACCAACTTTGGATTCCTAAAAGCCAAATGAATATTCTGAACACTCGCACCGGCATCATTTTGTGATAAGAACGTAATAGATTAACAAGATAATCTGTCACAAACACTAGCTACCTCACTGACAATTGCACAGACATCTATAAGCAAATCTTATTTTGATGAAATAAATGTTGACGACAATTAAAGAAAAACGTAATTATCCAGTCGGTTAATATATAACTTTGTGATTTAGTTATAATGACGTTTAATCAGATAAGCCACGTCTATGTGATTTAGTTATAATAAAGTTTAATCAGCTAAACCACGTCTATGTGATTTAGTTATAAAGACATTTGAATCAAATAAATCATGGGAGAATTGAATATGGCACTCAATGATTCTGCCAGACACGTGACCAAAGTTATCAGTGATAGCCAGAGTTACATCATATCCTTTGTTAACTGCACCATTTTGTGTAATGTTATCAGCGTGTTCGGATCAGTAGCTAATGTTATCAACATGGCCGTGTTTTATACACAAGGTCTGGACACAACCATCAACATTAGCTACTTCTCTCTCGCCGTCTCTGACTTCTGTAGTTTAGTTTTTCAAATATTATTTAATGTCTTCGATAACCCGTTGTTTCTGGAATTAGACCTGCCGATTGTTTACGGAGAAATGCAATACCTGATTCCATCAGCATCAAGGGAGATGTTTGCCAGAATAACGTGCCTGATAACCGCATTTATCACCGCCGAGAGATGTCTCTGTGTTGTCTTTCCTCTTCATATCAAACGAATTATCACTCCCAGAAGAACTTCCACTGTTATTATCGTTATCTATATCTTTACCCTGATATCTCCAGCCCCGTTATACATCACATCTTACTACGACTGGAAGTACTTCCCGGAACTGAATCGGAGCCTTATAGGACTAGCTTTCACAGAATATCATTATATTTCTATTGCTATTGTGTATTCAATGCACTCGTTCTTTGCGTTAGCGGGTTTCTTGTCTGTTCTGATCTTCACTTTGATCTTAATCTACAAACTAAGAGAGAAAAGTGCATGGAGACAAGCGGCGAACGTTGACCTGGAGAAGGCCAAATCTATGTCTAAACGTGACAGAGCTGCCATAACTATGGTTGTTTTCATTGCCAGTGTTTTAGTGGTGTGCTACACGCCGGCTTTTGTTGTCGCTTTTCTCACATTAATAGTTCCAGAGATGACGTTAGGAGGAAGATTGTCCAACCTTTACAACACGTTATGGTCTATCGTGATGGTCTGTGAGAACATCAACTCCAGCGTCAACATCTTCTTGTACTATAAAATGAGCTCAAAGTACAGAACAACTTTAACAGACATTTTTCCCAGATGTTTCGACGGTAGGCATGACGATTTGAAGAAATGTGATCTCATTACCTCATAGATTAAACACATTCACTGCCTTGTTAAAAGACCTGATAACTACACCAATAGACGTTTACACACGGTGTTTAGTCACTGTGCAGTGATTTGACAAGTATTTCTGAAATGATGTCACAGATTGATGACATTTACGTCATGATATTTTATGTCCACAGTCAACTCTGCAGCATAACACAACAAGCCATTCACGGTTTTATTGCTGAAAGGTATTTTATGTCCACAGTCAACTCTGCAGCATAACACAACAAGCCATTCACGGTTTTATTGCTGAAAGGTATTTTATGTCCACAGTCAACTCTGCAGCATAACACAACAAGCCATTCACGATTTTATTGCTGAAAGGTATTTTATGTCCACAGTCAACTCTGCAGCATAACACAACAAGCCATTCACGGTTTTATTGCTGAAAGGTATTTTATGTCCACAGTCAACTCTGCAGCATAACACAACAAGCCATTCACGATTTTATTGCTGAAAGGTATTTTATGTCCACAGTCAACTCTGCAGCATAACACAACAAACCATTCACGGTTTTATTGCTGAAAGGTATTTTATGTCCACAGTCAACTCTGCAGCATAACACAACAAGCCATTCACGGTTTTATTGCTGAAAGGTATTTTATGTCCACAGTCGACTCTGCAGCATAACACAACAAGCCATTCACGGTTTTATTGCTGAAAGGTATTTTATGTCCACAGTCAACTCTGCAGCATAACACAACAAGCCATTCACGGTTTTATTGCTGACAGGATATGGTGTTAAACATTGAAAACACGTTTTTTTTGGTTGAATATGGTTGTGGTTATGGTTGTGGTTATGGTTGTGGTTATGGTTATGGTTGTGGTTGTGGTTATGGTTATGGAAAGCCCCGGTATCACTGCAAACAAATTAAAATCCATAATTGCTCAACTGCTCGTGCCAGTGGAATCATCCGAATTACTATCGCATCTCCCAAACAAAGAAAGGTAGCTGTAATCCCTATCAAAGTAGTCTCAATACACGACAAAAGACATAAGGCTAAACCACACAGGAAATGAACACAGCAGTCTTCTCCCTGTCATACGATATCATCATTCATCGTAAACAATCGAAATATTGATCCACGATTAAAACGGATGAAACGCACAGCTCACGATATGCACAGAGCACTTAACTCAGTAGCTCCTGCTACAAGCTGGACTTGGAATATGAGAAAACTGCAACAAGGAACACTTTTCAGACATAGCCTTTAAAGGTTCCTGCTGGAATTACAAAAAGGCAGACTGGAAAATGTATCAACACTACACCAGTGTACTGACTAAAGATCTAAATACAGACATGATAGTTGACAAAACAGTTGATGAATTCAGTAGACTAATAATACAAGCTGCCAGTGAAACAATACCTAGAGGGGCACGGAAACACTACAAACCATACTGGAGTAGTGAACTAGAGCAACTGCACAATGACATGGAAATATCTCGAAAGCAAGCAGAAAATAACCCCTGCCAGGAACACCACAATAACTATCAACATGCTAAAGCCAAATTTCAATGGGCTAAACTACAAGCCAGACGGAGAAGCTGGAAAGAGAAAACAGAGTCCTTGAATCTCGAACGAGACACAAGAAAAGTGTGGAAGCTTGTAAAACAGCTGAATGATGAGGGTACAGACAGGAACATCAAAATTACACCGAAGAAGGATGGAAACATTCTAACAGGTAAACATGCAGCAAATCACTTTGCAGGCTCCTTTGCAAATGACAACAATATTGAAATTAGCCTAGAGAAACGACAAGAGACCCGTTTAAAACAACAAAATGCAAGACAAGAAGAGACCACACATGAAGTCATGGAAACACCCATTACACAAAGAGAGCTAGAGCTGGCAATATCCAAATTAAAAATGAAAAAGTCACCAGGTAGTGATGGAGTGTCCAATGAAATGATTAAGTACTTCGGAACTGCAGCTAAAGCAAAACTACTGCAGATCTACAACATTTGCTGGATCACAGGTAGAGTGCCACAGGCATTGAGAGAAGCAATTATGATACCATTACTAAAGCCAGGAAAAGATGGTTCAATGACATCCAGCTATAGACCAATCAGCCTTACAAGCTGTTTGTGTAAAACAATGGAACGTATAATCAATCTCAGACTGCAGTGGTACCTGGAAAGTGAAAATCTCCTTGTCCCACAACAAGCAGGCTTTAGACAGTTCTACTCTACCGAAGATCAGGCAACCTATCTTTCCCAGGAAATTGAGGATGCGTTTCAAGAAAAGAAACTGGTACTAACAGCATGGATAGACCTAAAGAAAGCATTTGATAAGGTATGGAAGGAAGGGCTTTTGAAGAAACTGAGAAATTATGGAGTAAATGGCAGGATGTACAAATGGGTCAAAGCATACCTGCATAACAGGAGAGCCAGAGTGCAACTGGATGGTCTTAAGAGTAAGAAGGTCTTATTGCGCCAGGGCGTTCCACAAGGAGGGGTACTATCTCCAACACTTTTTCTGATCTACATCAATGACCTAGTTACTGAACTACCACATGGCATCAAAGTGGCAATGTATGCAGATGACTTGGTAATGTGGTGCACAGAGGAGTATGCAACAGTGGCCTCCAAATTGTTACAAAGAGCTATGAATGCACTGAATTCATGGACAAATAGATGGTGTATCAGCATCAATACAGACAAATGCAGTACTACACTTTTCACTCTCTCACCAAAACAAAAAGCAGGAGCCATCTACATAAACAATGAGCCTGTGAAAGAAGACATACAAGCTACATATCTCGGAGTTACATTTGATAACAAACTATCTCTTGGGAACAGCAGATAAATAAGGCAACCCAAAAAAACAAGGATAAAGTTGGCTATTCTAAGAAAGCTGTGTGGAACTACGTGGGGTGCGAGTGGGAAAATACTCAGTAAAGTTTACCAACAGAGTATACGCCTACATTTAGAATATGGATCATCTGCATGGTGCTCAGCATCAAACACCACACTGCAAGAACTGGATAAAGTACAAAACCAGGCACTTAGGGTCATCACAGGAGCAATTAAATCAACACCAATATTGGAGATGGAGAAATTGTGGAGGATACCAGCACTGAGAGAACGGAGGGACACAAAGGTACTGATACAGGCAGAAAAATGTGCTTGTATGCCGAGACATCCAATGAAGGACCGATTCCAAAACCTTGCATTGGGACGACTTAAGAGAAGCAGTTTTATCCACCAAGCCAAGCGTATTAGTAGACAAACACCAGACATGCCAAGAGCTGTTAACCCCCTACTGCCCATACCAGAACAGACTCCCTGGACAGAGGAATCAGGATTATCAGTTCAAATACGGACAGAAGTGAAAGGAATAGTTGACAAAGAGGAACAGAATAGTCTACAGCGAAAAACAATAACTCTCAGTTTCCTGGATGAAGAATACCCACAAGACCTATGGATTCGTGTGTACACAGATGGATCAGCACAGAATGCAGTAAAGAATGGGGGAGCAGGTGCATATACAGAGTACCCAAATAACACTAGGGATATGAATAAAATAGCAACAGGGAAATATTGTCACAATTATGATGCAGAAATACAAGCAATAAAGTTGGCAATAGAAAAACTGATGAACAGTAATCTTAGCCCGCAGCCTGTAGTGTTTTTGACAGTTGTAAGATCAGTACTCCAGGCACTATAATCCAGACAATTGCCACATCTGCAGACCTTATTGACTGAACTCTGCAAGCACCACAGGGTTGCCCTGCAGTGGATCCCATCTCACTGTGGAATACCAGGAAATGAGAAAGCAGATCAGTTGGCAAAGGAAGGTTCAACAGGTACACAACTAGATATACCGGTTACATACCATCATAAGAAACAGATAATGAAATCAATCAGAGGACCACAAGTCCCAAATCAGGATGCCTTTCATAATATGAATAGATATGAACAAGTTATCATTATACGCCTCAGAACAGGACACAATCGACTCCATAGTCACATGTATACAAAATTCAAGATCGGCACCTCAACTACTTGTACATGTGGACAGGCGCCCCAGACTGCTGAACACATACTTCAAGATTGCACTGAATATAGTAGACTGAGGAAAATCCATTGGCCCATAGATACAACACTACAGACAAAACTATATGGGCCACTGCAAGAATTACAAAAGACAGTAAAATTCATACAGGAAACGACATTGCTGATATAGACAATACTTCGAGCAAACGAACGATAGATAGACCGAAGTGTCTCATTGGGGACTCGAGGAGGAGAACTATAAATAGCATGGCTTAGTACATAGACCAAAGAACCCAAATATTAAGATGGGCACAGCCAGAAATGACATTGCAGATATAGACAATACTTCAGACGAACAAAAGATAGATAGATAATGGTTCCTGCCGCCTATCCATCATATTGACCGAAAGTTCACGTCCTCCTGAAAATGATTATCGTCATATTTTTTTTTGTTTTATTAAATGCCACTTGATGATGTTAGGACATCGTTTTTGACTCCAAATCAGAACATGTTAAACACAGTTAGTCATCGGATTATCCCCATCACACATCAAACAACAGACCGTAAGATCTCCATGCAATGTGAATTTGTGAAATTATAAACCAATTCACATATCTGCCCTCTCTCTCACAACAGCCCTCTGGAATCTAGACAACATCAGTCCCTCCTAACCTGAAACTCCGGAAGTCACCCCGCCGCTGCTGTAAGGTCATAAACAAAGCTCCATCATTTTGCTTGTCATCCTTAGCGTAAGTCTGGTCTATGGATATAGGATCAGCCATCATGATGATGTAGCACACACAGCAATGGCTGCGCTCATAAATTACTCCAGTGAACGCAAGCGACAACGCACGAAATACAGTGCAAGATCCCTAAAGTTCAA
This sequence comes from Megaustenia siamemsis, assembly GCA_032433765.1. Lineage (NCBI taxonomy): Eukaryota > Metazoa > Mollusca > Gastropoda > Stylommatophora > Ariophantidae > Megaustenia > Megaustenia siamemsis. The sequence goes on along the minus strand of JAVIAB010000159.1, from coordinate 1,628,111 downwards.
CCTTCAGTGGACTTGGCAGAGCAGTCCATATTAATGAGTTGTAACATGTAAATAATTGGCGTCAAACAATTCCAAAGACGGCCATTGAACAGCACTTAGTGTTTTGACGTAAACCGCATATATCAACTCTAGGAGGGGGAAGGTCGCATTCACAACACTTGAATTGTCAAAGAGGAATATTGTCCAGTGCACGACTCAGCATCATCGGCGCAAATTTGATATGTAGAACATCATATTGATTTCTACACAGAAAACTGCATTGGTGAGCCGAAATTAATCAGTCCCCAACTGCAATGACACATATACAGAAGATACAATTCGACAATTTGTGCTGAAATGTCCAGACTCACCAGTCCCCTAGTTAATGACCTGAAGGCAGAAATCGTCACCCAGATCCAACAAATATCACCGGTCATTATCGAGCCGTTTTTGGAAAATATGAAGACTCGAGTCAACAAATGTGAGGCCCGTGGTTGACATTTTGAACACATGTGTAGACTCATCTTCATCGTGTGTACAGCTACTTTACCCAATACACGTTAGCCAAGAGCAGTAGTGTCTAGATGAATAATAAAAATCTATGTTACAATCTACCGTAATTTCAAAAATATTTTAACTGCACAGAGACTTAATAAACACCCCGTATAATTGCATGCCTTTTTGACTTGAATGAGGGGAGAGTTTGTTTAGGATAACCCAAAGACATTTCGACTAAATGATCCCGCAACTGCAAGCTACATCAACGCGGAAAAAGTTTGCCATGTGGATTTTCTGACTTTGTATTTCCAGTCTAAAAAGTTTGAAAAAATTGATTGGAAATTATATTTGTCGTTTTGTAGACCAGTTGGTGCGGCAAGCAAGGATCGTCTAGTCACATCAGGTTTAGTAATAGTGGCATTGTTGCTGCAGTGTTTATTCAAAGCATTCCATCTATTCTAGTTTTTCATTTGCGTAAACAGCAATAGTCCTGTCGCATTCATCAGACTACGAAGTCAGCTCTGTTGTTGGCGCCAGTGTACGGAAATTCATGTTGCAGTCGACGACCGGTAATAGAAGTGGAACGGTACGAGATCTCAGGTGTGCCGGGAATAGTTTGTGTTGTCCAATCTGTATGCGACTGCAAATTCACCACCAGCTGGACTGTGGTTAGGCGGGTATTTCACCGAAGTGGATGTCTATTTTTATTTGTTGGGATATATTTATTTCTTAGGGCACGGTCGCTAACCACGAAGTCTACACAGGTTAGACCGAGCGCATGAATCCTGGCGACGGCCGTTACAGCGATCAGGAATAGTACATCGAGATGCACACCTTTTTTTCAAACGCAACAAATTCAATCGAACAGAATGAAGGATCAACGTGAACACTTAGCTTATAGGGACGGTGTCTAAGGGAAATGTCCAGCTGCCATTTGAGAAAATGATGGACACTTGAGAAAATGGTGAACATCTGAGAAAATGATAAACACTTGAGAAAATGGTGAGCACTTGAGAAAATGGTGAACATTTGAGAAAATGGTAAACACTTGAGAAAATGGTGAACATCTGAGAAAATGGTAAACACTTGAGAAAATGGTGAACACTTGAGAAAATGGTGAACACTTGAGAAACTGGTGAACACTTGAGAAAATGGTGAGTACTTGAGAAAATGGTGAACACTTGAGAAAATGGTGAACACTTGAGAAAATGGTAAACACTTGAGAAAATGGTGAACATCTGAGAAAATGGTAAACACTTGAGAAAATGGTGAATACTTGAGAAAATGGTGAACACTTGAGAAACTGGTGAACACTTGAGAAAATGGTGAGTACTTGAGAAAATGGTGAACACTTGAGAAAATGGTGAACACTTGAGAAAATGGTAAACACTTGAGAAAATGGTGAACATCTGAGAAAATGGTAAACACTTGAGAAAATTATGAACATATGAAAAAGTGGTAAACACCTGAGAAAATTGTGAACACTGGAGAAAATGGTGAACACTTGAGAAAATAGTTAACACTTGAGAAGATAGTGAACATCTGAGAAAATAGTAAACACTTGAGAATATGGTGAACACTTGAGAAAATAATTAACACTTGAGAAGATAGTGAACATCTGAGAAAATGGTAAACACTTGAGAAAATGGTGAACACTTGAGAAAATAATTAACACTTGAGAAGATAGTGAACATCTGATAAAATGGTAAACACTTGAGAAACTGGTGAACACTTGAGAAAATCGTGAACACTTGAGAAAATTATGAACATTTGAGAAAATGGTGAACACCTGAGAAAGTGGTCAAAACCTGAGAAAGTGGTGAGTACTTGAGACAATTGTGGACACATTAGAAAGTGGTGGGCACTTGAGACAATTGTGGACACATTAGAAAGTGGTGGACACTTGAGACAATTGTGGACACATTAGAAAGTGATGGGCACTTGAGACAATTGTGGACACATTAGAAAGTGGTGGACACTTGAGACAATTGTGGACACATTAAAAAGTGGTGGGCACTTGAGACAATTGTGGACACATTAGAAAGTGGTGGGCACTTGAGACAATTGTGGACACATTAGAAAGTGGTGGACACTTGAGACAGTTGTGGACACATTAAAAAGTGGTGGGCACTTGAGACAATTGTGGACACATTAGAAAGTGGTGAGTACTTGAGACAATTGTGGACACATTAGAAAGTGGTGGGCACTTGAGACAATTGTGGACACATTAGAAAGTGGTGGGCACTTGAGACAATTGTGGACACATTAGAAAGTGGTGGGCACTTGAGACAATTGTGGACACATTAGAAAGTGCTGGACACTTGAGATAATTGTGGACACATTAGAAAGTGGTGAGCACTTGAAAGTAACGTTACCCATATCAGATAGACATAATCATATTCATGTTATTTGTCTTGTCCGTAAACAAAAAAATGTGTGTAAAATACACAAAGTTGTTGCGACCGTAATAATAAAGCGTTTGTAGAATACACACAATTATGAGTGTCTGTCTACATAAAATGTTTGTAGAAGACCCAAATGACCCATGAAGATGAAGACCCAGGATATGTGGAGGCTCAATACTCCACTCTCTTATGACTGTAAAGATAAGTCCATGAAAAGTGGAGGCTCTATACTCCACTCCCCTATGACAGTAAATATACCCATGATAAGTGGAGGCTCTATACTCCACTCCCCTATGACAGTAAATATACCCATGATAAGTGGAGGCTCTATACTCCACTCTCTTATGACTGTAAAGATAAGTCCATGAAAAGTGGAGGCTCTATACTCCACTTCCTATGACAGTAAAGATATACCCACGATAAGTGGAGGCTCTTCACTCCACTACCCTATGACTGTAAAGTTTTGACTCCAAAATCCGAACATATGAAACACAGATGGTCGTCGGATTATACCCATCGCACATCAAACAACAGACCGTAACATCTTCCTGCATTATACAACAGTTCACATGTCATAGGAGAGTGGAGTATAGAGCCTCCACTTATCATGGGTATATCTTTACTGTCATTGGAGGGTGGAGTATAGAGCCTCCGCTTATCATGTGTATATCTTTACTGTCATATAAGAGTGGAGTATAGAGCCTTATGTGCAAGGTTTGACGATAACAAAGATTGTCAGACATAGGAGAGTGGAGTAAAGAGCCTCTTGTGCAAGGTTTGACGATAACAAAGATTGTCAGACATAGGAGAGTGGAGTAAAGAGCCTCTTGTGCAAGGTTTGACGATAACAAAGATTGTCAGACATAGGAGAGTGGAGTAAAGAGCCTCTTGTGCAAGGTTTGACGATAACAAAGATTGTCAGACATAGGAGAGTGGAGTAAAGAGCCTCTTGTGCAAGGTTTGACGATAACAAAGATTGTCAGACATAGGAGAGTGGAGTAAAGAGCCTCTTGTGCAAGGTTTGACGATAACAAAGATTGTCAGACATAGGAGAGTGGAGTAAAGAGCCTCTTGTGCAAGGTTTGACGATAACAAAGATTGTCAGACATAGGAGAGTGGAGTAAAGAGCCTCTTGTGCAAGGTTTTACACCTGATAACAAAGATTGTCATTTACAGAAGAGCCTAGAGTTTCTGCCTTATGTGCTGTCCTTGCTCAAAAGGACAATAGAGGGACAGACAGGCAGAAAAATACAATAGATAAAATATGTAAATTACAATCTAGACATTTGGAAAACAATTGTTTGATATAGATAAATATTTACAGGCAATTTGAACAAAAATTCATGTGTTATTTGCTTCTATTGTTTTCAAATAATGGACACACCTTTTACAGCTAATTCACTAAACAGCATTAACACTTTTTTCCATTGAGTCTACTTTTATATGTTTCAACAACATAATAATAAATAAATACTTTACCACACATATCACATTAATTAGGCTTGTGTACATATTGTTTTGTTTATATGTAGGTCTCCTCTTGCATAGGATCTCGTATGTGCGTTTAGATTCACAATAGGTAAAACACGTCCCACTCACATCACCTTTAAAGGGCTTCTCTTCCGTCTGCTTTCATTTGTCTTGTATGAAATGTTATATTGAGTAAATTGCTTATTGAGACCAACAAAGAAATTCTCAGAGAAACCAACACAAAAATGTAGCTTTTTGTTGTCCTATTGTCCATGATTCACATCCATATGTTAAGACTGGCACTACATAACATTTAGGAACTATTTTTCTTGTTTCTATTGTCAAAAATGTATTGCATAGAATCTTCCTCATTTTCTGGAAAGCTGCTTTTGCCTGAGCCATTCTACATTTCACCTCTTTTGTACATCTTCCGACTGAGGTTAACAAAATTCCCAAATATATAAATTCATTAACTGTTTTAATATATATATATTTACACATATGGCCTTTGGCATCTTGACAGACGATTGGTAGCAAGCAATCATGATAAGTCAGTAGTTTGGTAAAGCATTAGTGTCTCATACTGGGTGCTGCTTTACTGAACATCTTCTCTCGTGGCTGAATTTGCCAATCTTGGACAGACATCCACAAAACGAGCAAGGTGTATTTGCGGTATCTGGCCTTGTCTCTTTTCTCTTTGCGACTTTTGTCTTCTGAATTTGATATAAGCACTATCTCGAAAATTCTATGCTATTTTAAATGTTTGCACTACATATGCTACGATCTGCAGCCACATTTTCCCACTTTCTTTCACTTGTAGAAAATGCCCTCAAGGAAGCCCTGCAAACGTCCTTATATCTCAGCACTGGTCTGCTCTTTGGTCTTTTTCCGTCTTCATGTTCGCCATACAATATTTGTTTGGGAACACGATTGTTTGCCATTCTTCTTACATGTCCCAGCCGCCTTAGTCAACGAATCCTAAGTGTTGCCATGAACGATGGGAGTTTGGCTCGTTGTAAGATATTAGAGTTAGTTACTTTGTCCTGCCATGAACGATGGGAGTTTGGCTCGTTGTAAGACATTAGAGTTAGTTACTTTGTCCTGCCATTTGATGCTCATAATCTTATGAAGGCAACGTGCATGAAAGCTGTTTAACCTTTTCTCCTGTCCTGCATAGGTAGTCCAAGTTTCTACATTTGTAAGGTTGCTGTTATTTAATCCAGGATACATGTTATTGCCAGAATTACCTGCCTGATAACTGCATTCATCACCGCCGAGAGGTGTCTCTGTGTGGTCTTTCCCCTCCACATCAAACGAATCATCACCCCAGGAAGGACCATCACAGTTATCGTTATCTACGCGTTTACCTTATTATCTCCGGCCCCGCTCGACTTCACCGCTTAGTGCGGCTACCCAGGTTTAAAAACCGAAGACTCCTAGGTCTAGTCTTGCACAGCCATCGCTTTATCTCTGAGGCCATCGTGTATTTCATGCACGCATTTTTTGTTCTATCAGGTTTCCTGTCTGTTATGATCTTCACTTTGATCTTAATCTACAAACTGAGGCAGAAAAATAACTGGAGACAAGCGGCGAACATTGACCTGGAGAAGGCAAAATCTGTCTGTAAACGTGACAGAGCTACCATAAACATAGTGGTGCTTATTGCTAGTGTTTTAGTGGTGTGCTACACGCCGGCCGCTATAGTGGCTCTAACCACATTCGCATTCCCAGAGATGACCGTTGGTGGCAGGCTGTCCAAGGTCTACCACACGTTTTGGTCTGTGAGAACCAGTGGCGTATACTGGTTTTGGGGTCTGGGCTACCGCTGACATAATAAATAAAAACATACATTATATTCAGTAGGCTAACATAAAGTAATATTTTCTAATGACTTCACTACATTTTAAATTACTTACTTATTTATATGCAAACTCTATCCGTTTTGTTTGGGACGAAAATGGCTCGATGACGTTGTCATTGAAAGTACTGATGGGCTGGTTTCTAAGTTTCTGAGGGAATGATTTCTCAATGAACATTATTACCAAACCAGATAAGCGTTCTTGTGTCTGAGTTGAGCGACAATAAGATTTGATTCTCTCGAGAGCAGAAAAAGTTCTTTCTACAGATGCTGATACGCATAAAGTAGTTATAAATAGCCGAGGAAGTTCCGGTAATAAGACATAGTTGCACTTTCACTTTGTGATGATTCTGATTGTTTAGAGCTAAAAATAACCCATGAAACCGCATTCTTCTAGCGGCAACAACCGGTACATTATTTTGACAGGAATTGTTTAATGTCAAGGTCGTTAAATTAGATTCGGATAGAGGAAAAATGTACCGCTGGCTCCTAGAGGTTTCAATGTAGAATAGTTATAACATTCACAAACGTTATAGTGGCCAGGGGAAAACCTTATCTCCTTTAATCAACGCAAATCAAAGCAAATAAATCATATAGGCCTACAAATTTGTGTAATAGAATATTCGAAAGTTTGTAATATAATTATTTTTAAAAATTATAATAAATTATCATTTTCTTTTGTATTTCGTTAATATGTTCAGGCTACCAACGGTAGCTGCATATCATAGAGAATACGCCACTGGTGAGAACATCAACTCCAGCGTCAACATCTTCTTGTACTATAAAATGAGCACAAAATACATACGGACTTTCAGGGAGCTCTTCCCCGTGTGTATAAAGTCGGTAATGAATGATATGAAAGAATAAGCTCCTCCCACATCAGGAAATTGACAGTTGTAGATGACAATATGTGATAGAGGTAATCATGAATATTCATGAGACAATACATATTGTGTATGAACTCGTTACAGTCAAAGACTAAATAAAAAACAACATCGAGCAATATGGAGACATGTAAAGCCCCGTTTTGATAATGCATTGAATATATACTAACATTTACGTGGGTCGAAAAAAATAAACAAACATAAAGTCGTGCAATAATCATTTAAATATCAAGATTAATTTAATAGTTGAACAACGTTTAGAACTGCAGTTCTCACTTTATATTGGATTCATAGATTACGGAAAGACATTTGATAGTTTAGACAGAGGAATGCTTTGGAAGTTGCTGAGTCATTACGGAATCCCCATAAAGTTTATTAACCTGATAAAAACAATGTATGAAGGAACGAAATGTAGTGTGGTGCATGAAGGACAGCTTACAGAAGCATTTGAAATAAGAACAGGAGTAAGGCAAGGATGCCTTATGTCTCCAGTTCTCTTTTTATTGGCAATAAATTGGATTATAAAAATAACTCAAAACGACAGAAATGGGATCCAGTGGTCACTGACCAAACATCTTGATCATTTAGACTTTCCTGATGACATAGCTCTCCTATCACACAGCCATCAACAGATGCAGGATAAAATGAGCATACTTGATGAGAGATCACAACAGCTAGGACTGAAGATTAATAGAGGTAAGACCAACATTATGATAATTAATACAGTTGGCAATAACCAAATAAAACTAGGAGAAATACCTCTACTAGACGTACAATCTTACATATATCTGGGCAGTAATACAGATAAAGAGGGAGGAACAGAAAATGATACCAAAATAAGGATATCAAAAGCACGTGGAGCTTTCGTTGCACTGGGAAACATGGAAGTCCAAAGAAATTAGGCTAAATACAAAAATAAAAATGTTCAACTCCAATGTTAAGTCGGTTCTAGTATATGACTGTGAAACATGCACAACAACAAAACTGACAATCATAAAGATACAGACTTTCATTAATGGATGCTTACGCAGAATAAAAAGATGGAAATGGCAGGACAAATTCACTAACATAGAATTATGAAAATGTACCAGTCAAATACTAGTGGATAAAGAGATACAACGAAGACGATGGCGCTGGATAGGACACACACTGCGGAAGCCAACTGAGAGTATTACACAACAGGCCCTTTTCTGGAATCCCCAGGGAAAAGACAAAGAGGAAGACCAATGAATTCTTGGAGAAGACAGATAGAAGCAGAGGTGAAGATGATAGGGAAGACAGGGAATGATCTTAAAAGAATGTCACAAAACAGAACGACTTGGAAAGTGTTTGTTGAAAACCTATGCTCCACCTGGAGCTAAAAAGGTAGAAGAAGAAGATATTAGATTTGTTTACAAACTTTTGTGTTGTTCGACATCTGCTAATCATTGTAGTATGTGGGGTCACATCTTGGTTGTGGTCACAGTCTAGATGAGGTCACATCTTGGTTGTGGTCACAGTCTAGATGAGGTCACATCTTGGTTGTTGTCACATACTAGAAGAGGTCACATCTTGGTTGTGGTCAGTCTAGATGAGGTCACATCATGGCTGTGGTCACAGTCTAGATGAGGTAACATCTTGGTTGTGGTCACAGTCTAGAGGAGGTCACATCTTAGTTGTGGTCACTGACTAGATGAAGTCACATCTTCGTATTCAGTCAGGATGAGGTCACAGTCTAGATGAGGTCACATCTTCGTGGTCACAGTCTAGATGAGGTCACATCTTGGTTTTGGTCACGGTCTAGATGAAGTCACATCTTCGTGGTCACAGTCAGGATGAGGTCACAACTTGGTTGTGGTTACAGTCTAGATGAGGTCACATCCTCGTGGTCACAGTCTAGAGGAAGTCATAACTTGATTGTGGTCACAGTCTAGATGAAGTCACATCTTCGTATTCACAGTCAGGATGAGATCACAGTCTAGATGAAGTCACATATTAAATTTGTTTTGCGTCATCATTGCACTCCGAACATGGTAGGTGCTCAGATACCCTCTTCAGCAAGCCCCGCAGTGTCTAGCGACCTACGACTCCAGTTCTGTGTTGGTTGATTAGTCCTTTTACACGTCCACCAAGTTTATCGTTTCTGGCTGGGCCCATCTCTTTCATCCGAAGTAGTGACATGAACTCATGGTTGTCGAGGTCTTGTGCCCATCCCATATCTCAGAGGGCATTGATAGTGTCCGCCCAATCCATTGGTTGACTGTCCTCAACGATAATGCAGTTAGCCAACCTGTCCGCCCTTTCATTTCCCCGTACTCCCGCATGTCATGGGACATAGACAAGGGTCACCTTACGTATTTTTGACTTCTGCAATGACTCAACTCATTGCCTGCGTACAGAGCCCACCTCCACTTTTTTTTATCATGCTCATCGAACTACTCAATATGCAGGTGTGGGTGTAGTCTTGTGACTCTAACCAGATGAATGCCTTGGTCACTGCCATCACCTCCATCGTCATAACGTACGCACCAGTCTTCTTTGACTATTCTTCCAGCAGATCGCGCTGTAAATGCTCATGCACTTGTTTGGTGTAATATTACAGATCCATCTGTGTAGATGACTGCAACTTTCTCATCGGTGTTATCCCAGATGAGACCGTTGACCTTCGTACTGACCACGGCTGAGTTCTGCTTCCTACATTTTCTGTCGAGTGTGACAAAACACAAGAATGTCCCTCTAAGTGATGTAGGCAGTTGTGTGACATCGTCTAACAAGAGACTGTCATAGATTTTATGACATACTTCAAATTATATAGCCGACAGGGCTGAGATGATGTATATAATGTAATTATATGTGTACAAATATGTTATATTTTATAAGTTCCTTGTGGATGGCAGAAATGACATCCCATAGACTGACAATTAACGCGTAATCTTGATAGTGCTATTATTGCCTGACCACACTCTGACGCGAATCTACTCATTTTCCATAGGCATATCTTTGGTCCGATTTGCTATTTTGTCATGATCTCCCCTGCTTCTACATTCACTCGTTAATATAAACATTCTTGATCATTCCACTCAACAGCACATATGGCCCATAGTCAACAGCCGTCTCTATTCTGGGAAAGTCGTTTCATTAAAAAGAGTCAGTCTATGCCTACCAACATTACTCCATTTTTAAAGTTTTTTTTTTATTTCCAGTGACCTCATCTTGGCTGTGACCACGAAGATGTGGCCTCATCTTGGTTGTGACCACAACCAAGATGTAACCTCATCTAGACTGTGACCACAACCAAGATGTGACCTCATCTAGACTGTGACCACAACCAAGATGTAACCTAATCTAGACTGTAACCACAACCAAGATGTGACCTCATCTAGACTGTAACCACAATCAAGATGTGACCTCGTCTAGACTGTAACCACAACCAAGATGTGACCTCATCTAGACTGTAACCACAACCAAATGTGACCTCACCTAGACTGTAACAACAACCAAATTGTAACCTCACCTAGACTGTAACAACAACCAAGATGTAACCTCATCTAGACTGTAACCACAACCAAGATGTGACCTCATCTAGACTGTGACCACAACCAAGATGTGACCTCGTCTAGACTGTGACCACAACCAAATTGTGACCTCACCTAGACTGTAACAACAACCAAATTGTGACCTCACCTAGACTGTGGCAACAACCAAGATGTGACCTCATCTAGACTGTGGCCACAACCAAGTTGTAACCTCACCTAGACTGTGGCCACAACCAAGATGTGACCTCATCTAGACTGTGACAACAACCAAGTTGTGACCTCATCCAAGTTGTGACCTCACCTAGACTGTGGCCACAACCAAGATGTGACCTCATCTAGACTGTGACAACAACCAAGTTGTGACCTCACATAGACTGTGGCCACAACCAAGATGTGACCTCATCTAGACTGTGACAACAACCAAGTTGTGACCTCATCTAGACTGTGGCAACAACCAAGTTGTGACCTCACCTAGACTGTGACAACAACCATGTTGTGACATCATCTAGACTGTGACAACAACCAAGTTGTGACCTCACCTAGACTGTGACCATAACCAAGTTGTTACCTCATCTAGACTGTGCCAACAACCAAGTTGTGACTTCACCTAGACTGTGACAACAACCATGTTGTGACCTCATCTAGACTGTGACAACAACCAAGTTGTGACCTCACCTAGACTGTGACCATAACCAAGTTGTGACCTCATCTCGATATCGTTCTCTTTCCCCCTGGAGATGCATACTAAAAAATGGATGGAAACGTCCATAGGAAACTGTATGAAGGAAAACTTCCATGGGAAACGTTACGGATGAAAACTTAATGAAGGAAAACTCTCTGGAGGAATTCTTCCGTGGGAATCTTTATGGAGGAAAACTTTATGAAGGAAAACTTTCTGGAGGAATTCTTCCGTGGGAATCTTTATGGAGGAAAACTTTATGAAGGAAAACTTTCTGGAGGAATTCTTCCGTGGGAATCTTTATGGAGGAAAACTTTATGAAGGAAAACTTTCTGGAGGAATTCTTCCGTGGGAATCTTTATGGAGGAAAACTTTCTGGAGGAATTCTTCCGTGGGAATCTTTATGGAGGAAAACTTTCTGGAGGAATTCTTCCGTGGGAATCTTTATGGAGGAAAACTTTCTGGAGGAATTCTTCAGTGGGAATCTTTATGGAGGAAAACTTTCTGGAGGAATTCTTCCGTGGGAATCTTTATGGAGGAAAACTTAATGAAGGAAAACTTTCTGGAGGAATTCTTCCGTGGGAATCTTTATGGTGGAAAACTTTATGAAGGAAAACTTTCTGGAGGAATTCTTCCGCGGGAATCTTTATGGAGGAAAACTTCCGTGGGAAACTTTATGGAGGAAAACTTCCGTGGGAAACTTTATGGAGGAAAACTTCCGAGGTGATAGACCAGTGCATCATTTCAAGAGAAGAGGTATGTTTACAACACTCAGAAAAAAATCACAAATAATCAGCAACATAAAAACATAGAACAATAGATGGTCCAAAGCAGGATCAAACCCCTACTCCTCAGCACAGCGCCACGAGAACCAAACGCTAAAGCTCACGGCCTACTCAGCTACCTTGGAAAGAAGTTATATATCTGTATTGCCCTATCAAGACAAGTATCTCCGGGATAGGGTAGGGTTGAATACTCGCGTTGCCAACAGCTATAGGACAAAACTTTCTCGTATTGTAGTCTCCAGTGGTTTAGACTGGCCACAAATAATACTAACACATGAATATATAGAGGGAACTTCCAAGTTGAAAGATCAGAGAATCATTTCAGGGGAAGAGATGTATTTACAACACTCGGAGAAAAAAAAACAACTCATGTTATTGTTCTTTTCCTTAGACTGGATGTTTCCCATTTTGGAGCTGCTCAGTAATTTTCTCATCGTTTCTTCCAAATACATGTCCATCTTCTTTTCTCAATAATAAGTTAAAAAAAAGTAAAGTACCCCCGTCACGCCAAGTGGCGGCGTATAGGGAATATGGTGTTAGTGACCATAAATTTTACAGACCTTCGGCATATGATTTTTGGGGTAATGTGGTCGGTATTACGCCCGTTCCGCTTTACTTTCCCAGAAGAAAAATCCGGTACCCATTTAAGGCTGGGTGAACCCGGAAGCCGTCGGTTGGGATCGAATCCTACCCCTTGTAGTCCAGTTCACTAACCACTGAGCTATTGCGGCTCCCATTTTTCTCAATAATCATCATCATCGTGTGCCTTCTCCGCAACGAAGGTTGGCTACCATGGATCGCCATTCTACATGGTTTCTTGCTTTGATGGTGCAGGCTGTCATAGATTGACTTGACCATCTTTTGATGTTACTCGTCCATGTTAGTCTTGGTCTGCCTCTTTTACCTTGTATTTTTCCTTCCAATATTACTTTTAGTAGGCTGTTTTGTCTTTTAACATGCCCCAAAAATGTCATTTGTCTTGTCTTAATTGTATTTAGTAGTTCTCTTTTTAATTTGTCAGTTGTTTTAAAACTTTATCGTTTGTTATCTTTTGTTTCCATCCAATTCTACCTATTCTTCTATAAATCCGGGAGCCGCGATAGCTCAGTGGTTAGTGAACTTGACTACAAAGGACAAGGGGTAGGGTTCGATCCCAACCGACGGCTTCCGGGTTCACCCAGCCTTAAATGGGTACCGGATTTTTTTTTCTGGGAAAGTGAAGCGGCACGGGCGTAATACCGACCACATTACCCCAAAAATCATGTGCCGAAGGTCTGTAAAATTTATGGTCACTAACGCCATATTCCCTATACGCCACTTGGCGTGACGGGGTACTTTACTTTTTTTTTTACTTTTTCTATAAATCAACATTTCAAAGGCTTCAATTTTCTGTTCTGTTTTCTTGTCTAATGTCCATGTTTCCGCACCATACAGGAATATTGAGAAGATGTAACATTTTGCCATTCTTAGTTTCAGCCCTGTTGATATTTGTTTTGTTGTTAATATATTTTCCATGGCATTAAAATTACTATTTTCAATAATAATATATAATATTATCGTAAAGCACAGGCGAACGAAAGATAGATAGATCGTAAAGCACTATCTCCATATTCCGTGCCCAGACAGAGTAGGCAAAGTGAAATGAGGAAGAAATTATTATATGGTGAACTAGCCCACGGGAAAAGACAAATCGGCAGACCTAAACTACGATATAGAGATATCTGCAAATCATCTCTGAAAGACTTCTCCATCTGTGAAAACGACTGGCAACATCTGGCAAGTGGTCGCACATCATGGAGAGCATGTATAAGGAACGGTATAACAACTTTCGAGACTGTGCTAAGACAAAACTTAGAAGAGAAAAGACTGAAGAAAAAGGATGGTAAACCCTGTGGATCAGCGAGCCTGACTTGTTCATTATGTGACCGCGTGTGTTAGTCAAACATTGGTAGAATTAGCAACGAGAGAAGCTGTTCGGCAAAAACAATACCTAAAAAAAATGCACAATAGCCTCCACTAGACCGTCTGACAAGACGAAAAGGGCCACACACACATATATACAGGGGAGGTCAAAAAGTAATGCACACCAATTTTTTCTCGGCTAATAATAAAGATAGGAATATGAAATTTTGCACACTTGGAATATGACATGTTCCAATTATGTGCACCAAATTGCACAGCATTCTGAAAAATATTACGCAATCTATGAACCGTTAAAATGGAGCTTGTCAACAATGTCCGTTACAAACAGCGAATTGTCATAGAATTTCTGGTTGCGGAGAAAGAAACTGTGGCAAACATTCATAAACGACTGTGTGCAGTGTACAAATGTTCTGCAGTCGATAGGAGCACAGTTAGTCGCTGGGTTCAGAGAATTAAAGCTGCAGAAAGTGTACGAGTGGAGCTGCATGATTTACCGCGTTCTGGACGTGTTGCCTCGGCTACCAGCACAGACATGTTAAACCGGGCTGATGCCATTATTCGTAAGGATAGGCGTATCACTAGTCAGCAATTGGCATTGCAGCTTACAGTCAGCAAGGGAAGTGCAATCGCAATTTTTAAAACTCTCGGATATTCAAAGATTTGCGCTCGATGGGTTCCTCGGTGCCTAACAAATGATCACAGAGTTCAAAGGAAAACATTCTGTTCTGAATTGTTGGAGCGTTTCGGTGTTGAAGGAGAAATGTTTTTGTCAAAAATTGTTACCGGTGACGAAACGTGGGCACATTATTATGAGCCTGAAACAAAAATGCAGTCAATGGAATGGCATCATCCGCAGTCACCAAAAAGAAAAAAATTCCTAACATCTCCATCAGCCGGAAAGGTGATGATCACTGTCTTCTGGGACATTGATGGTGTGATTCTTGTTGATGTAATGACAAGAGGTGAGACAATCAACTCGACAGCTTACATCAATACACTGACAAAACTCAAAAATCGGTTCCACAGAGTTCGGCCTAATAAGCCATCTGCAGATTTGTTGCTTCAACATGACAATGCACGCCCTCACACAAGTCTGGTAACACGGGAAGCAATCAACAAATTTGGTTGGACTGTACTGCCCCATCCTCCTTACAGCCCTGATCTGGCTCCCTCAGATTTCCATCTGTTTGGACCACTCAAAAAATTCCTGCGTGGGACACACTTTGACAATGATGAGGGTGTGATCTGTGCAGTTAAAAAAATGGCTACGCGAGCAGGACAAAACTTGGTACAAACGAGGCATTCATGACCTAGTTTCGCGTTGGCGTAAGGCAATACGCTTGGACGGAGATTATGTTGAAAAATAGGTAGTGTAAAGCGGATGTTCAGCTACAATCTGTGAAAATTTCACACATTTTGCCCGAATAGTTTCCGAGAAAAAAATTGGTGTGCATTACTTTTTGACCTCCCTACGTATATTCTCAATAATAGACGAGGTAAATGGTTGCATGGCTAGTTCTCTTATTTCATCATTAGTCTTGAACTCACTCCATTTAATGCAAAGTATTTTACTGAAACATTTATCTTCCAATGAGCTCAGTTTCTGTCTCAATCTCCTTCGATATTTTCCTGCTTCCACATACATTCGTGAGGGTGGATAATACGTCTGAGAATATAATAAACGAATATTGCTGGCACCTCATACACAAAGATAATACGTCTGAGAATATAATAAACGAATATTGCTGGCACCTCATACACAAAGATAATACGTCTGAGAATATAATAAACGAATATTGCTGGCACCTCATACACAAAGATAATACGTCTGAGAATATAATAAACGAATATTGCTGACACCTCATACACAAAGATAATACGTCTGAGAATATAATAAACGAATATTGCTGGCCCCTCATACACAAAGATAATACGTCTGAGAATATAATAAACGAATATTGCTGGCCCCTCATACACAAAGATAATACGTCTGAGAATATAATAAACGAATATTGCTGGC
This sequence comes from Megaustenia siamemsis, assembly GCA_032433765.1. Taxonomy (NCBI): domain Eukaryota; kingdom Metazoa; phylum Mollusca; class Gastropoda; order Stylommatophora; family Ariophantidae; genus Megaustenia; species Megaustenia siamemsis. The sequence goes on along the minus strand of JAVIAB010000159.1, from coordinate 1,612,095 downwards.
CCCTCATACACAAAGATAATACGTCTGAGAATATAATAAACGAATATTGCTGGCCCCTCATACACAAAGAGAAATGTTAAAACATGGGCAAACATTAACAAAGTAGATAAATGTAAGATTGTGTGATGATATATTTCGTTATTCTAGACGTGTAGACACATGAACACAAATAGAAGAGCACAAAAACAGACGTGTAGAAACATTAACACAACAATTGAAAAAACCAACAAATAATCAAACAAAACACATTCTAATGTTACTTCACAACTTATTGACTGACACGTTAGATATTGCAATAATTATAGAGGAAATAAAATCATCTTCATTCACATTTTACAAGATAACAATGCATGGTGCTTTGCTCCATGTGGTTCAATGCATAAATCTTCATGATGAATTTGCTTATGGCTGATATCAAAATGGGTGAAATTGGAGGTAAATTACCAGCACAGATTACAAGAATATGGAAAAAAATAAATATTGAATTAAATAGCAGAAACAGTGGCTTAATAATGAATAAAACATTAGACCTAGCTTTTAGAGAGCAGACAGGGACTCCACCTAGACAATTAGACTTGTTTCTGGAGCTAAAGAAAGTGAATTATTGAGACAGTTACAGACAATGATGATGCCAGACAAACTAGTTCATAGAGAGCTAACAAGCGAGCCTACACCATAGATGTCTGTGTCACTTATGAAACATCTACAATATACATCAGATTGTATATGTCAGGTTGGGGAGGGGCCCTCTCGACGGGACCAGAGAAATAAAGGCCAATTGGTCAAAGTAGTGACCTTGACGTCTAAGGCTCAGAATTGTTATTTCACCCCCAATAGAACAAATCCTTTCTGTCTACCCCAGGTTTTGATCACCATACGCCAGCTTTTCAGGCAGTGAAACAGTCGCTGCACACTCTCCTCTCAACATCTGATAAATAGCTTCAAAAATATGGAGAAGTACTAGCACATATATTGATCAAGCCAGCACAGATGAATTATACTCATCAACATTGTGAGATTGCTGTGTGTTACAGACATCTCCTTTCTATATATGGAATCTGTTTCGTCACTGCAATCGAGGCATCCCTGTATCAACACCACTGCCCATCTCCTCATTTCTCCAACCACAGACTGATTGTTACATTAAGTTATAACATTACACCACTGCCCATCACATCATTTCTCCAAGCACAGACTGACTATTACATTAAGTTATAACCACCACTGCCCATCACATCATTTCTCCAAGCACAGACTGACTTCATCCCAATCATTTCTCCAAGCACAGACTGACTATTACATTAAGTTATAACACCACTGCCCATCTCATCATTTCCAAGCACAGACTGACTGTTACATTAAGTTATAATATTACACCACATTTCATGACTGTTACATTAAGTCATCTCATCATTTCTCCAAGCACAGACTGACTGTTACACTTATCATTTCTCCAAGCACAGACTGACTGTTACATAATATTACACCACTGCCCATCACATCATGACTATTACTCCAACTGCCCATCACATCATTTCTCCAAGCACAGACTGACTGTTACATTAAATATTATACATCATTACACCACTATTACACCACTGCCCATCTCATCATTTCTCCAAGCACAGACTGACTGTTACATTATAGTTATAATATTACACCCACTGCCCATCTCATGCATCTTCTCCCAAGCATAGACTGACTGTTACATTAAGTTATAATATTACACCACTGCCCATCTCATCATTTCTCCAAGCACAGACTGACTGTTACATTAAGTTATAATATTACACCACCGCCCATCTCATCATTTCTCCAAGCACAGACTGACTGTTTCCAGTAAATTTTAATATTAGAGAAAGTCACAGCTGTTTGTTTTCTTTTCAAAGTGGAATTTTAGTTTAGTTTCATGATCTAGGAAATGTTGCAGTCTTTATGAATGATGTCTTGAGCCTAACACATTCCACTTATTCTAAAAATGTAGACTTTATGCAAGTGGTTTGAATTTGTGACTCCACACACAAAAGTACCATTTTTAGTGCATCTATATTGATGTAAGCATGATATTTGAAGTAGTTAATGCTTATAGCATCCCCCGTGTGTTACTGGGGCCTCATTATGAGGGAAGTAAAGAATAGTGACACAGTGACCTTCCAGGCATGTCGTATGAGGCGACTAAGGAGGTTGATCGATGGCTTGACAAGCTGTCATTGTAAAAAGTATTGTTATGGAAACAGCGCCATATATTTTAGAGCAGTGATCTCTGCAATATGTGCCACTTTGGCACGCAAGGTTTCTGATTTTGAGATTGTGGCTCTGCCCTATGTGCCGTCTTCGGCTCGAAAGGACAATAGATAGAATGCTTATAGCAAACAGATCAAAGGTTAACACATCTGGCAGTTTCAGTGGATGCATATTCCACTTTTTATGGCAAAAGTTTCTCAATTGTAAGATGCAACTTCTAATCACTGTGAATGTATAATAGAAGCATGTGTGTTTTATCTGCCTGGTAGGACTCAAATGTGAAAATTGACTAAAGTATCAGTGACATACAACTGAGAAGTATACAGTAATGGGAGTTAAGTCCCATCAGATCCAATTAGAGCAAGAACAGTCCCATCAAGGTATTCAACTGTATCATCAGTAGATCAAGATATTAATATTAAAGGAAAAGATGTCTCACAGCAGTATTTGACTGCCGTAGGGGAGTGGAGTGTGGAGCCTCCATTTTTATCATGGGCACAGCTATTAAGGGAGCACATCCCAGTGCTCTCCCCTTTAATGTCAGACCTTCCATGATTAAGTGGCAAGCACAGAAGGGAACAGGGACATTATTAAATTCAAGGTCATAGCAATGTATTTTTAGATGGTTGCTGAGAGACCAGGGAAGGATGGTTAAAAATAACTACAGGCAGTCCAGGGGGTCAAGGTCACATATGGGTGGATGAATATTATAGAAATAGGTTAAGATGAGGCAGACGGGCATAGGTGTCAGACACCAGGTCAGCAGAGAAAAGTGTAGGCAGATAGACATAAAAGGCAAAGACCACAAATGAGAGTTATACAGGGTGTTTCTAAAGTCGCAGTGCAGTGAATTTATACTCTCGGAAGAAAAAACGTCACGTCACACAAATTGTAAAATAAATGGTATTATTCAAATATACTTGACTGCTATCGGCGAGCTTATAATGGGTAATGTTGGTATTAACACAATAAAGTTGTGTTAACACCATTGTAAGCCAGATCTATCATGTAGCAGTGATGTTTAAATGAACACGTAAATGGTGCTTGAACTATTACGTCATACATAGATAAAATTTAGGTGCGTAATTATTTCAACAACAAAAAATGCACAGTCATTAAAGAGACACCCTATATATAAACACAGACTCAGAAGAACACTGTCACTAGCCAGAACCATACAAGACATGTGAAAAGCTTCACCCATAAGATTATTTCGGAAAGCAAGTAGAGATAGCCTGGACAGAAACTGTGAAACATTTGTGTGTAAGTGATACGTGTAACATTTGTGTGTAAGTGATACGTGTAACATTTGTGTGTAAGTGATACGTGTAACATTTGTGTGTAAGTGATACGTGTAACATTTGTGTGTAAGTGATACGTGTAACATTTGTGTGTAAGTGATACGTGTAAATCATATACTCATAAGCATTGTGAGATGTGATCTATTTTTGAGTTTGTGTCAATAGGTACATTTATGATTTTGTGACTACGCCGTTGTTCACGCAACTAAATAGATGTGACATTATGTCTAACTTAGAATAAGAAGATAACCTAAGTATCCAAGTCTTATGTACTCAAATTAGATTGTGTCAATAAACAGAATTTGGTGTTGTAAAATGTTCAGGAAGGTGAGAGTGCCTAATAATAATAATATTAACAGTCCAAAGAAACAAGACAAAGTAAATCATCAAATCCACTATCAAGTAAAGAAACTTCTTTACATGTACCCAAATTTTTTGTTTCATCTGGTTTGACTGGTGGGGACAAGCGCCAAAACCTGCAGTTTGGTGTAAAAAGCAAGCCTCAACAAGTACACTAATCAGTCCCCTTGATTAATATGATAAAGCCTCATGATTGTTCACATAACATGAAGTTGTTAAATAATGCTGCAGAAGTATGAATCAAACAAAATGTTTCAAAAAGTATATTTAAAAAGACATGCTTATAGGGCACTGCACATTCTCACCCACACTTGGAGGTTATAGATATAACATGTTTCAGTGACTATGTGATAACAAAAGCCCGCAAAGGATTAGCCGCAGTGAAGGTCATGGCAGCTGTCAACATCGAGCAGAGGCTACTTACCTTTCTGTTTGAGGGAATGGTCCTTGCATCAATTGAGTATGCACTAGCAATTCTTACTGTCAGTATGATGCAAATTGACAGGCCGGAGAAAATACAGAATGAAGCTATTGTATCAATGTGTGCTTTGTGTCGTCGATTATAGTGGGACTTAGTAACCCTCCCTTACATGCACCGCCCTACAAGGTGAATAATTGTAACAGGGCAGAAACCATACAAATGTAGTACTTTGTGTTACGTCCTTTTCGATTCAGATACACAAGGCTATTTTCTGCTTCTCTGCTGATGGCTGAAAATGTTCTGAAGGTACTTCACTCGATTCTTTTTATGCCTCCATGGCAGTCTTTTCTGCTTGGCCGTCTCACTGCCCCATCGAATCTGGCCGCCTGATATACTCACTGTCAGACTTTGTTTGACCGAACTCTTGTTTATTGATTACTGTTTTCAATTGGACTCTGCCAGCAGCCCGTGAATTACCAGGAACTTGCTCCACTACCCTTCGTGATCTCTTCAAATGGTGTACTTTGCGCTGATTTTCCGATGTAACTTCCCTACATAAATCTGAGGACTCAGTCTTCTCCACGACCTGAATGTTCGTTCTTCACCACACCGTTGATCAACCACAACACTGACAAAAATGTACTATTCAAAAGGTCCACTCATAAAATATGACTTGAGTTTATTATCCAACAATTTGTCAAGTAACACAACAGTTAAAAGCCAGTGACTTACTTTGCACTCGGCTTCTCACACATGCAATGTACTGCAGGCAAGGTTCATTACAGTCGTGCCTCTCTCACTCTAATTGTCCACACTGAAGAATACTTTTAATATGTAACTGAAATCTAATCTCCAGTCTAAACACAAGAACTGCCTTAACTTTAAACACGAGACTTACTTCTGCACTATTATCACTCTAGCTACTCTTGAACTCTTAGCCCTTGTTGCTTCTATGAGCCATTGGCCTACCGCCAAATCTAGGTAGGGTCTCTATAACATTGGCAGCCCCTTGTGTAAATCTCCTACAGTCACCCAGACTATCTCTAAGTTACAAAAAGCTTCAGAACAACTCTTAACTAAAGTTGAATTCATTCTTGAACTCCTTGCTCGAACCTAACTAACATAGACATTTAACATTAACACTATGGAGCTTGGTAAGCCATAATGGCTACCGCCTCCCAGCGACACTGCTCTCAGGAAGTCTGCATGAGTAAAATCTTCCCTATCTAACCTTTTACTTTGACTATATCTTTCACCTCCAGCCAATCACAAATCCATTTACATTCTCTGCCCCTTTCTAACTGAATTCTCTCACTATTCACGGGAAACCTGTTATTCTATCTGAGTTACTTTTCCCACTTTCTCCCCGTGACTTTGCTCACTCACTCACCTCATTGTTACCCATTTTAACCTCCACTGTTACATTATATGCATTATCTTGGGGTGTATAAGGGACACTCCCTGTATAGTAATGATGTATCTTCTTGACTTTCCAACCATGGATGACAGGATCAAGATCTGGAGGACATGAGCATACCTCAAGATAAGTTCAGAAAATAAGTATCCATTGCACCACGAGTTTAATTAGGAAAAGGTGACAGGCTAAAAAGAGGCAAATCATGGGCGGGTTGAGCAGAAGATGTCACTAAAAGTGTCTGTGGGCTCACCAATATCAAAACTGAAGAGGAGTGTATACCGGTAACTATGCCATTCAGTGGCACATTCTTGTATATTATCACATTCAACAGGATATGTGGGGAACAGAACTAAACCATAGTCAATGTGGAGGTCAACGCTCTCATCAGGGATAACACCGATGAGGAAGACGTAGCCCTCTATACAGATGGACCTGTAATATGAGACTAAAGGAGTGTATGGGCATTTAGAGCATGCTCAGCAGGCAGAATAGTCAAGGAAGGCAGTGGTGCATACGTTATAACCATAATGAGTAGCATGACAATGGAGGTGGTGGCAGTTACCAGGGCATTTATCTGTTTAGAGTGACAAGGTTACACCGAAGCCTGTGTATTAAGTGATTCGATGAGCATAATAAGAAAAGTGAAGGCGGGCTCTGTATGCAGGCAATGGGTAGAGTCACTGCAGAAGTAAAAAATCTGTAGTCACCTTTGTCTATGCCAGTGGGCATATGGGAGTATGGGGAAATAAAAGTACAGGTTGGTTATATGTGATGCCGTTGAAGACATACAACCAATGGATTGAGTGGGTGTCATCAATCCCCTATGAGATTTGGAATAGGGACAGGACTTTGACAACCATGAGTCCACGTCACTCCATCAGATAAAAGAGATGGGTGATAAGATGGGTCAGTCAGAAATGAGAAACTTAGTGGACATATAAGAAGACTTATAAAAAAAACACAGAACTAGAGTTGTCAGTCGCTGGATACTGCATGAATTGCTGAGGAGGGGATCTGAGCATCTATGGACTTGTTGGGAGTGCAATGATGATGACCCACAAATAACTCAACTCAACATCTGGGAAATGATAGTTTGATATGCATAAATATTTACAGACAATTTGAAAGAAAAAGATTCATTTGCAAATTTCTTTCATTGCTTCTTGTGTTTTCAAATAACGGACACACTTTCAGCAACTAATTCAATACACAATATTAAAACTTTTCTCCTGTGAGTCTACTTTTGTATGTTTAAAGATAATAGTTCAATACTTCACCACACATATCACATTAATTAGGCTTGTGTCCTGGATGAAATGTTTTGTGGAAATCTAGTGAACACTGAACACACTTCACATTTGTAAGGCTTCTCTCCTGTATGTGTTCTCTTGTGTATCTTTAAACTGCCAGTTTGAGAAAAACTTACACCACAGACATCGCATTTGTAAGGCTTCTCTCCCGTATGTGTTCTCTTGTGTGTCTTTAGACTGCTACTATGAGTAAAACTTACACCACACACATCACATTTGTAAGGCTTCTCTCCTGTATGTGTTCTCTTGTGTGTCTTTAGATCGCTACTTTGAGTAAAACTTACACCACAGACATCACATTTGTAAGGCTTCTCTCCTGTATGTGTTCTCTTGTGTGTCTTTAGATCGCTACTTTGAGTAAAACTTACACCACACACATCACATTTGTAAGGCTTCTCTCCTGTATGTTTTCTCTTGTGTGTTATCAGATGGTAACTATGAGTAAAACTTACACCACACACATCGCATTTGTAAGGCTTCTCTCCTGTATGTGTTCTCTTGTGTGTCTTTAGAGTCCACTTTGAGCAAAACTTACACCACAGACATCGTATTTGTAAGGCTTCTCTCCTGTATGTGTTCTCTTGTGTGTCTTTAGATCGCTACTTTGAGTAAAACTTACACCACACACATCACATTTGTAAGGCTTCTCTCCTGTATGTGTTCTCTTGTGTGTCTTTAGACTGCTACTTTGAGTAAAACTTACACCACACACATCACATTTGTAAGGCTTCTCTCCTGTATGTTTTCTCTTGTGTGTCTTTAGACGTCCACTTTGAGCAAAACTTACACCACACACTTCACATTTGTAAGGATTCTCTCCTGTATGTTTTCTCTTGTGTATAATTAGATCGCCAGAATGAGCAAAACTTTCATCGCAAACATCACATTTGTAAGGTTTTTCTCCTGTATGTTTTCTCTTGTGCGATGTTAGACTCCAATTTCGAGTAAAACCTACACCACACACATCGCATTTGTAAGGCTTCTCTCCTGTATGTGTTCTCTTGTGTTTCTTTAGATGGCCAGTTTCTGAAAAACTTACACCACAGACATCGCATTTGTAAGGCTTCTCTCCTGTATGTCTTCTCTTGTGTATCTTTAGATTGTTACTTTGAGTAAAACTTACACCACATACATCACATTTGTAAGGCTTCTCTCCTGTGTGTTTTCTCATGTGGGTAATGAGATGGCTACTCTTAGTATAACACACTCTACACACATGACATTTGTAAGACTTCTCTCCTGTATGTTTTCTCTCGTGTATAATTAGATTACTAGTGTGAGTAAAACTTTCATCGCAAACATCATATTTGTAAGGTTTTTCTCCTGTATGTTTTCTCTTGTGCGATGTTAGACTCCAATTTCGAGCAAAGCATACACCACACACATCGCATTTGTAAGGCTTCTCTCCTGTATGTTTTCTCTTGTGTGTCTTTAGATGGCCAGTTTCTGAAAAACTTACACCACAGACATCGCATTTGTAAGGCTTCTCTCCTGTATGTGTTCTCTTGTGTGTCTTTAGACTGCTAATATGAGTAAAACTTACACCACACACATCACATTTGTAAGGCTTCTCTCCTGTATGTGTTCTCTTGTGTGTCTTCAGATCGCTACTTTGAGTAAAACTTACACCACACACATCACATTTGTAAGGCTTCTCTCCTGTATGTGTTCTCTTGTGTGTCTTTAGACTGCTAATTTGAGTAAAACTTACACCACACACATCACATTTGTAAGGCTTCTCTCCTGTATGTGTTCTCTTGTGTGTCTTTAGACAGCTATTTTGAGTAAAACCTACACCACACACATCACATTTGTAAGGCTTCTCTCCTGTATGTGTTCTCTTGTGTGTCTTTAGATGGCCAGTTTTTGAAAAACTTACACCACACACATCACATTTGTAAGGCTTCTCTCCTGTATGTGTTCTCTTGTGTGTCTTTAGACTGCTACTTTGAGTAAAACTTACACCACACACATCACATTTGTAAGACTTCTCTCCTGAATGTTTTCTCTTGCATGTTCTCAGTTCTGTACCTTGATAATCATCACAACCAGTCAAATAAACTTGACACTGAAACACCTTCTCTTTCCCTATCATTTGTCTAGGATTACTGTCATTTACCACCTGGAGATTAGTATCTTGACTGCAGCCATCACCTTGATCTGCCTGAGAAGAAGCAGAGATTAAAATATAAAAATAAATCATCAATTTAAATGTTGAAGTGGGATGTAACTCTTATAGTCTAAAATATTGTCTTTGTTTATTTTGAAGCTTTGAATTGTGGGAATAAAACTATAACATTTGTATGTGACAATCTAAATGAGTGACTGACCCTGTTGTGTGTGCAAATAGTAACATCAATATCTTAATATCAATAGATGACTACAAGTGTTGGTAGCTGTAATTGTGTACTTTACCTCAGCATAATTATTATCGACAAAAGGTCCATGCTCAGGACAACTTCCTTCAAATTTCTGCTGACATTTCTCACAATCTGAACAAAGAAATGGATTATCAATGCAGTGGTTTTAACATACAGACTGACAAAGATGGCAGTGTGAAATGAGATACAAAGTGTGAAATAATTGTCAACATGAACTGACCAAGTAAAAACAGACATAACTCAAGTTGTGAGATAAAACTTACATAGAAAACTATCATTGTCAGGACAAGAAAGAGATGGAGAATTAGTCTGTTCCATCTTAATAACAGTGGACACATCACTTTCTTCCTCTCTGTTTGCTTCCATCTTTACTGTCTGACCCTGGAAATATTATTTTGTACATTTAGAACACATCACAAGTAAAATAAAATAGAATTATGAGAGCACATAAGCATATACAGCTGGGTAAATCAGACAGACATTAATGGTAAAGGACCTGGCAATGCTAATGGACATAGATGATCAGCAGTTATTTTGTCTCAGTGGACATATAAGAAGACTTATAAAAAAACACAGAACTAGAGTTGTCAGTCGCTGGATACTGCATGAATTGCTGAGGAGGGGATCTGAGCATCTATGGACTTGTTGGGAGTGCAATGATGATGACCCACAAATAACTCAACTCAACATCTGGGAAATGATAGTTTGATATGCATAAATATTTACAGACAATTTGAAAGAAAAAGATTCATTTGCAAATTTCTTTCATTGCTTCTTGTGTTTTCAAATAACGGACACACTTTCAGCAACTAATTCAATACACAATATTAAAACTTTTCTCCTGTGAGTCTACTTTTGTATGTTTAAAGATAATAGTTCAATACTTCACCACACATATCACATTAATTAGGCTTGTGTCCTGGATGAAATGTTTTGTGGAAATCTAGTGAACTCTTGCATGGGTTCTCTTGTGTACATTTAGATTTATTCCAGGCATGCTCTAAACATGTACTGCTCACATCACATTGAAAGGGTTTCTCTCATTTGTATTCTCTTGTGGATTATTAGGATGTCACTCTGATCATGCCTCACACACATCCCATTTACAGGCCTTCTCTCCTGTTTGTATTCTATTATTTTTTTATTTAGGCATCATCTCCAAAACAAAAAGTACTAACGCCACAGATCACATTTGAAAGAATAATCTCTTGTATGTGTCCTTTTGTGTTCTGTTAGAGTGTTACTGGGAGCAAAACTTGCAACATATAAGTCATGTTTGTGAGGCTTTTCTCATTTGTCTTGTATGAGATCGTTGTATTGACTTAAACATGCACTTCATACATCACATTTGAATGTATATTTTTTCCTGTAGATTAATTATTTGTCACGTGTTAGTGAAACTTACATCACACACTTCACATTTGTAAGGCATCTCTCCTGTATGTTTTCTCTTATGACAATGTAAACTGGCACTGCGAATAAAACTTACACCACACACTTCACATTTGTAAGGCTTCTCTCCAGTATGTTTTCTCTTGTGTATAATTAGATTGCCAGCGTGAGTAAAACTTTCATTGCAAACATCACATTTGTAAGGTTTTTCTCCTGTATGTTGTCTCTTGTGCACTGTTAGACTCCAATTTTGAGTAAAGCATACACCACACACATTGCATTTGTAAGGCTTCTCTCCTGTATGTGTTCTCTTGTGCACAATTAGACGTACACTTTGAGCAAAACTTACACCACACACTTCACATTTGTAAGGATTCTCTCCTGTATGTTTTCTCTTGTGTATAATTAGATTGCCAGCGTGAGCAAAACTTTCATCGCAAACATCACATTTGTAAGGTTTTTCTCCTGTATGTTTTCTCTTGTGTATAATTAGATTGCCAGCGTGAGCAAAACTTTCATCGCAAACATCACATTTGTAAGGTTTTTCTCCTGTATGTTTTCTCTTGTGTATAATTAGATCGCCAGAATGAGCAAAACTTTCATCGCAAACATCACATTCGTAAGGTTTTTCTCCTGTATGTTTTCTCTTGTGCACTGTTAGACTCCAATTTCGAGTAAAGCATACACTACACACATCGCATTTGTAAGGCTTCTCTCCTGTATGTGTTCACTTGTGTGTCTTTAGATGGCCAGTTTCTGTAAAACTTATGCCACAGACATCACATTTGTAAGGCTTCTCTCCTGTATGTGTTCTCTTGTGTATCTTTAAATTGCTACTTTGAGTAAAACTTACACCACACACATCACATTTGTAAGGCTTCTCTCCTGTATGTTTTCTCTTGTGTCTTATTAGAGTGCAATGTTTAGTAAAACTTACACCACACACATCACATTTGTAAGACTTCTTTCCTGTACGTTTTCTCTTGCATGTTCGAAACTCTGTACCTTGATAATCATCACAACCAGTCAAATAAACTTGACACTGAAACACCTTCTCTTTCCCTATCACTTGTCTAGGATTACTGTCATTTACCACCTGGAGATTAGTATCTTGACTGTAGTCATCACCTTGACCTGCCTGAGAAGAAGCAGAGATTAAAATATAAAAATAAATCACCAATTTAAATGTTGAAGTGGGATGTAACTCTTATAGTCTAAAATATTGTCTTTGTTTATTTTGAAGCTTTGAATTGTGGGAATAAAACTATAACATTTGTATTTGACAATCTAAATGAGTGACTGACCCTGTTGTGTGTGCAAATAGTAACATCAATATCTTAATAGATGACTACAAGTGTTGTTAGCTGTAATTGTGTACTTTACCTCAGCATTATCCATATAGACAAAAGGTCCATGCTCAGGACAACTTCCTTCAAATTTCTGCTGATATTTCTCACAATCTGAACAAAGAAATGGATTATCAAAGGAGTGGTTTTAACATACAGACTGACAAAGATGGCAATGTGAAATGAGATACAAAGTGTGAAATAATTGTCAACATGAACTGACCAAGTAAAAACAGACATACTCAAGTTGTCAGATAAAACTTACATAGAAAACTGTCATTGTCAGGACAAGAAAGAGATGGAGAATTAGTCTGTTCCATCTTAATAACAGTGGACACATCACTTTCTTCCTCTCTGTTTGCTTCGGTCTTTACTGTCTGACCCTGGAAATATTATTTTGTACATTTAGAACACATCACAAGTAAAATAAAATAGAATTATGGGAGCACATAAACATATACAGCTGGGTAAATCAGGCAGACATTAATGGTAAAGGACCTGGCAATGTTAATGGACGTAGATGTTCAGCTCTTATTTTGGAAGTGCCACAAGTCACATTCATCACATGTTGGGTATGAATGTAGTAGATGTTCAGCTCTTATTTTGTCTGTACCACAGTCACATTCATCACATGTTGGGTATGATTGTAGTAGATGTTCAGCTCTTATTTTGGAAGTGCCACAAGTCACATTCATCACATGTTGGGTATGAATGTAGTAGATGTTCAGCTCTTATTTTGTCTGTACCACAGTCACATTCATCACATGTTGGGTATGAATGTAGTAGATGTTCAGCTCTTATTTTATCTGTACCACAGTCACATTCATCACATGTTGGGTATGAATGTAGTAGATGTTCAGCTCTTATTTTGTCTGTACCACAGTCACATTCATCACATGTTGGGTATGAATGTAGTAGATGTTCAGCTCTTATTTTGTCTGTACCACAGTCACATTCATCACATGTTGGGTATGAATGTAGTAGATGTTCAGCTCTTATTTTGTCTGTACCACAGTCACATTCATTTAATGTTGGGTATGAATGTAGTAGATGTTCAGCTCTTATTTTGGAAGTGCCACAAGTCACATTCATCACATGTTGGGTATGAATGTAGTAGATGTTCAGCTCTTATTTTGGAAGTGCCACAAGTCACATTCATCACATGTTGGGTATGAATGTAGTAGATGTTCATCTCTTATTTTGTCTGTACCACAGTCACATTCATCACATGTTGGGTATGAATGTAGTAGATGTTCATCTCTTATTTTGTCTGTACCACAGTCACATTCATTTAATGTTGGGTATGAATGTAGTAGATGTTCAGCTCTTATTTTGTCTGTACCACAGTCACATTCATCACATGTTGGGTATGAATGTAGTAGATGTTCATCTCTTATTTTGTCTGTACCACAGTCACATTCATCACATGTTGGGTATGAATGTAGTAGATGTTCAGCTCTTATTTTGTCTGTACCACAGTCACATTCATTTAATGTTGGGTATGAATGTAGTAGATGTTCAGCTCTTATTTTGTCTGTACCACAGTCACATTCATCACATGTTGGGTATGAATGTAGTAGATGTTCAGCTCTTATTTTGTCTGTACCACAGTCACATTCATCACATGTTGGGTATGAATGTAGTAGATGTTCATCTCTTATTTTGTCTGTACCACAGTCACATTCATCACATGTTGGGTATGAATGTAGTAGATGTTCAGCTCTTATTTTGTCTGTACCACAGTCACATTCATTTAATGTTGGGTATGAATGTAGTAGATGTTCAGCTCTTATTTTGTCTGTACCACAGTCACATTCATCACATGTTGGGTATGAATGTAGTAGATGTTCAGCTCTTATTTTGTCTGTACCACAGTCACATTCATCACATGTTGGGTATGAATGTAGTAGATGTTCAGCTCTTATTTTGGAAGTGCCACAAGTCACATTCATCACATGTTGGGTATGAATGTAGTAGATGTTCAGCTCTTATTTTGGAAGTGCCACAAGTCACATTCATCACATGTTGGGTATGAATGTAGTAGATGTTCATCTCTTATTTTGTCTGTACCACAGTCACATTCATCACATGTTGGGTATGAATGTAGTAGATGTTCATCTCTTATTTTGTCTGTACTACAGTCACATTCATCACATGTTGGGTATGAATGTAGTAGATGTTCATCTCTTATTTTGTCTGTACCACAGTTACATTCATCACATGTTGGGTATGAATGTAGTAGATGTTCAGCTCTTATTTTGTCTGTACCACAGTCACATTCATTTAATGTTGGGTATGAATGTAGTAGATGTTCAGCTCTTATTTTGTCTGTACCACAGTCACATTCATCACATGTTGGGTATGAATGTAGTAGATGTTCATCTCTTATTTTGTCTGTACCACAGTCACATTCATCACATGTTGGGTATGAATGTAGTAGATGTTCAGCTCTTATTTTGTCTGTACCACAGTCACATTCATCACATGTTGGGTATGAATGTAGTAGATGTTCAGCTCTTATTTTGTCTGTACCACAGTTACATTCATCACATGTTGGGTATGAATGTAGTAGATGTTCATCTCTTATTTTGTCTGTACCACAGTCACATTCATCACATGTTGGGTATGAATGTAGTAGATGTTCAGCTCTTATTTTGTCTGTACCACAGTCACATTCATCACATGTTGGGTATGAATGTAGTAGATGTTCATCTCTTATTTTGTCTGTACCACAGTTACATTCATCACATGTTGGGTATGAATGTAGTAGATGTTCAGCTCTTATTTTGTCTGTACCACAGTCACATTCATTTAATGTAGGGTATGAATGTAGTAGATGTTCAGCTCTTATTTTGTCTGTACCACAGTCACATTCATCACATGTTGGGTATGAATGTAGTAGATGTTCATCTCTTATTTTGTCTGTGCCACAGTCACATTCATCACATGTTGGGTATGAATGTAGTAGATGTTCAGCTCTTATTTTGTCTGTACCACAGTCACATTCATCACATGTTGGGTATGAATGTAGTAGATGTTCAGCTCTTATTTTGGAAGTGCCACAAGTCACATTTATCATATGTAGGGTTTGATTGTAGCAAATGATCAGCAGTTATTTTGTCTATTCACAGTCACATTCATCACATGTTGGGCATGATTGTAGCAGATGGTCAGCAGTTATTTTGTCTATTCACAGTCACATTTATCACATGTTGGGCATGATTGTAGCAGATGGTCAGCAGTTATTTTGTCTATTCACAGTCACATTTATCACATGTTGGGTTTGATTGTAGCAGATGTTTAGACATCATTTTGTCTGTGCCACAGTCACATTCATCACATGTTGGGTTTGATTGTAGCAGATGTTTAGACATCATTTTGTCTGTACCACAGTCACATTCATCACATGTTGGGCATGATTGTATCAGATGTTTAGACATCATTTTGTCTGTGCCACAGTCACATTCATCACATGTTGGGCATGATTGTAGCAGATGTTTAGACATCATTTTGTCTGTGCCACAGTCACATTCATCACATGTTGGGCATGATTGTTGCAGAAGTTTAGACATCATTTTGTCTGTGCCACAGCCACATTCATCACATGTTGGGCATGATTGTTGCAGAAGTTTAGACATCATTTTGTCTGTGCCACAGCCACATTCATCACATGTTGGGCATGATTGTTGCAGATGTTTAGACATCATTTTGTCTGTGCCACAGTCACATTCATCACATGTTGGGCATGATTGTAGCAGATGTTTAGACATCATTTTGTCTGTGCCACAGTCACATTCATCACATGTTGGGCATGATTGTAGCAGATGTTTAGACATCATTTTGTCTGTGCCACAGTCACATTCATCACATGTTGGGCATGATTGTTGCAGAAGTTTAGACATCATTTTGTCTGTGCCACAGCCACATTCATCACATGTTGGGCATGATTGTTGCAGAAGTTTAGACATCATTTTGTCTGTGCCACAGCCACATTCATCACATGTTGGGCATGATTGTTGCAGATGTTTAGACATCATTTTGTCTGTGCCACAGTCACATTCATCACATGTTGGGCATGATTGTAGCAGATGTTTAGACATCATTTTGTCTGTGCCACAGTCACATTCATTGGTGATTCCTATACTCAGTGTGTCAAAATGGTGGTCCATGAATCTGTTGTGGTCTGTTCAAAGACAAAATATTGTTACTTGTTCTTTTCTGTTCAGCTGGCAGCAGATGTCGTTTTTCTGATAAAGCTGATGATCTGAATTGCATGTTTATAAATGTGTACCTGACAGCACTATCTGACTCTTCTTAAGTTGTACTTGTGTTTGGATGGTGTAATTTGACACCTTTTTTTGCCAAATTGTCAAGCTCATCATTTCCAGGGATATTGCAGTGAGATGGGATCTACAGAACAACAGATCAGTTGCATTTCTGATAGAGATTGGTGAGTGTTTCTCTTAGATCAATGTCTACAACAAATTAAAAACACTATATCACAATAAAGAAATTGGAAACACTGAAACAAGCAAAGCCTGTGAAAAAGGAGTCAGACAGTTCTTTAATCATTTGCCAAAAAAAAAAAAAAAAAAAAAAATTTGAAGAAGTGTGGCACTTTTATAAGATCAGCATAATAAATACAAGCAAGAAGACATGTTCAGTTGTGAAAATGACAAATCCTAGAAGTAAACCAACCCTTTGATGAGACAACAAATGTCCCAGGTATAGAAACAAAATTATGAGCCAAAAGTTAAAACAGCAACAAGACAACATTACATAGAGACAAGCCAGAGTACACTATAAAAGAGTAATCATTTATGCAATAATAAAATGTTAGTGAAACATTAAACCAGGAATTTCTATAAAAAAAACTTACAGGAATGAGAAGCTGGACAGAATATTGTGATCAACCAAAAATCATAAATGATGAAAATGGTAAAGAAATAACTGAACCAAGACTAAATAGTATTGAAAAGATGTAGACAGCAAACAACTAACTTCTCAAACTAATATCAACAACATATATATATATATACACACATCAATTCCAGGCCAGAGGTGGATATGTGATTATAGTGTTGAAATATGATGTTATTTTAGATACTAAAATCCAATCTAGAAGATTTTGGCATTGAAGTGATTACAGACATATACAACAACATATACCACACAGGATACATACCAAATGAACTAAATATATCAATTTTCATTGCATTGCCTAAAAAGAATGGTGTAGTTGAATGCAGTGACTTTAGAACAATAAGCATAATGAGCCATGTTACAAAAATCTTGCTAAAAGTTATACAACGAAGGAATCAGAAAAAAAATCAATACTTAATTAGATGAGCAGCAATTTGGATTTAGGAAAATAAGTTGGACAAAAGAAGTCATATTCTGCAAGAGAACATTAATCGAAAAGTACACAGAAGTAAACAAACCAATATATATGCCTGCTTCTTTATGGGCCTAGTGGCGTAGGTGATCATGTCTCTCCACAATTTTCGATCTCGGCAGCTATTTATCACCTCTGTTGTTGACCTTCTGCCAAGCCATTCTCTTAAGCTGTCTGTTATTTTTTTTTTTCTTTGCTTCCCTCTATCTCTTCATCCCTCAATTTTTCTAGTTGTTACAATATATTCAAGTTGTTCTCTTCTCATTACATGACCAAAAAATGATGATTGTCTCTTCCTAACATTGGAAATTAGCTCTCTTTTTGCTTTGACCTCTCTCAGAACCTCTTCATTACTCTTCTTAGCTGTCCATGGTATTCTCAACATTCTTCTGTAAAACCACATTTCTACAGATGCCAGTGATTTTCTTGCCTATTGTCCTATTGTCCATAATTCACATCCATATGTTAAGACTGGCTCTATGTAACATTTAAGAACTCTTTTTCTTGTTTCTATTGTCAAAAATGGATTGCATAGTATTTTCCTCATTTTTTGGAAAGCTGCTTTTGCCTGAGCCATTCTACATCTCACCTCTTTTGTACATCTTCCGTCTGAGGTTAACAAAGTTCCCAAATATTTAAATTCATTTACCTGTTTTAATATTGTTCCACTTGTCTTTATTTTGCACTGAGGTGATGTCTTTTTCTTTTTTGTTACCATTACCTGTCTTTTTGCTATTAAGGCTGAGTCCTTTATTTTTGCTTTCTTTCACTATAATGTCCAACATTTCTTGTAACTCATTTTCACTCTTAGCGATTAATACTGTATCATCAGCATACCTTAGATTATTTATATTATGACCTCCAATTGTTATTCCAGGCAAGCCCCTTATGGATCTTAAAATAATCTCACTATAAATATTAAACAAATCTGTTGACAGCACACAACCTTGTCTAACACTCTGTTTTATTTGTTGAAACATTCCCAATTGGTTTCCAGTTCTTATGGCCGCTGTTTGTTGCCAGTACATGTTCTTTATTATTCTTAGATCTTTGCTGTCTACGTTTATGCTTTCTAAAATTTTGATTATTTCTTGGTGCTTTACTTTGCCTGCTTCATAGACTATACCAAAGCTTATGATAGAATAACCCACCAACAACTTATAGAATGCCTAAAAGAGATACATTAAGATAACATGGACATACAACTAATATGTAATTTATATTGGGAGTAAACAACAATAACATAAAACAAACAGAATTCTACACCCAATGAGATGAAAATAAGACTTAGACTAGGATGCATCACCAAACTTGTCAATCTATACACTGAGCAAATCTTTAAAAATTTCACAGAGATGACAGGCCTAAACATTAATGGAAAGATAATCTAAAACCTAAATTATGTTATGACACTGTATTACTAGCAGAAAATCCTAAAGACTTACAATTATTTAATGAAATAAACATGATAAGCAAAAAATATGGATTAGATTTGAATATCAAAAATACTAAAACTATGATCATTAACAAAGAAAATGCTCAAAACCCATAAATGGATATCAAAGTTAAAGGAATAAACCTGGAGACAATTCAGAGATACAACTACCTTGGACATACTATAACCAGTGATGGAAAATGTAAAACTGAAATAAACAAAATAAAAGAAATGGTAAAAAGTAATTTTAATGTCATGAAAAATAAGCTAACATCAAAACAAATAACATCAGGGCTAAAATAAAAAATAGCAAAATGTTATATCTTCTCAACATTTCTATATGGTACAGAAACATGGTCATTAGACAAGAAAACAGAACAGAGAATTGAAGCCTTTGAAATGTGGATATATAGAAGAATAGGTAGAACTGGATGGAAAGAAAATAAAACAAACGATGAAGTCTTAAAGCAACTAAAATGAAAAAAAAAACGACTAAATACAATTAAAACAAGACAAATGTAATTTTTGGGCCATGTTAAAAGACACAACAGCTTACTAAAAGTAATCTTGGAGGGGAAAATACAAGGTGGCAGCGGCAGACCAAGACCAACATGGACGAATAACATTAAAAGATGGGCAAATCAGTCTATGACAACCTGCACCATCAAAGCAAGACACAGAGCAAAAATGGTGCTCCATGGTAGCCAAGCTTCATTGTGGAGATGGCACTTGATGAGGAAGAAGATAATCCATTATTAAGAGAATCATATCACATTTGTTGATAATCCCAAACATTTGCCACAAAGAGTTGTAACATAAAATAAACTTGCTAGATCTTGAATCCAGCAACACTGAGCTTAAAATAGATCAACATTCTGTATCCCTGTTTAGTTTATAAACATAATAATATTGTCACAAACAGATAAATAAATGCACTCACATCACCAGCAAGTTGTTTTGTCAAATAGTCTTGTAGGAAAGGAATATTTGCTTCCATTTTTACTCTCACTGTGGCCTAAAAATTAAAAAAAATGATGTTGATACTTACATTATTAGTAGCTTCAGTTTGTGTTGACATAAGGTGTTCAATGATTGAGATTCTAGATATGAAATACTGGAAACACATATCATATGAAACATATGGCACGTATGCTCTGGTCATCCAAGATAATGTTGATGTCTAAGGGACATCAGGAGCACTGAAGTTGGCTGTCACCAAAGTACCAGTGTGACAAAAAATGTTGCTCAAATATTCCCAGAAACAATCACCCAAACATTTACCTATTTTACCAACATTGGCCAACATAAACAACTCTGAAAGACAAGAGTGAAAACTTCAAAGTGATGCAAACCAAAAAGGACCTAGAGCATTCTGCTGACACTCATATCCACTCTTCTCAAGGTTTAATGTCCCGAAGGGGAAAAATCTGTTCAACATTGTCCTCATCCAGCTGCTAATGAGTAAGGAAATAAGGAGAGTTATCTTAAATGAAAAGAAGGGGAGATTATATAAATAAAAGCATTTTTGATGCTGTCTCCATTGATTGAGAGAAAAAATATTGTATGGACTCTGAAAGGTCACGTGGGAAAATATGATCTCAAGAGTTCACTGGGAACTTATGATGTCAAAGATTTAGTTAACATTAGTTGGCTGATTGTACAAGCGAGAGGAGGTGCACAGAAGAGCAATAAAATAGTGACTGATGAGAGAGATCTGTTATAATGTTTCCAGCAGGCCCACAATTAAGATCCATCCAATAAAGGAATGTCCACAACCAGGGAAGTAGATATACTGTGAGAGATCTGTTATGATGTTTCCAGCAGGTCCACAGTTAAGATCCATCCAATAAAGGAATGTCCAAAACCAGGGAAGTAGATATACTGTGAGAGATCTGTTATGATGTTTCCAGCAGGCCCACAATTAAGATCCATCCAATAAAGGAATGTCCACAACCAGGGAAGTAGATATACTGTGAGAGATCTGTTATGATGTTTCCAGCAGGTCCACAGTTAAGATCCATCCAATAAAGGAATGTCCACAACCAGGGAAGTAGATATACTGTGAGAGATCTGTTATGATGTTTCCAGCAGGTCCACAGTTAAGATCCACCCAATAAAGGAATGTCCACAACCAGGGAAGTAGATATACTGTGATAACATTGATATTGACATCTTGTGTAGGCTGAAGGTGAACTGACTCAGAGCAAGACAAGCCACATATGTCTTGTCATCAAACAAGTATGTGGCTTACTGACTTAGAGCAAGACAAGCCACATATGTCTTGTCATCAAACAAGTATGTGGCTTACTGACTCAGAGCAAGACAAGCCACATATGTCTTGTCATCAAACAAGTATGTGGCTTACTGACTCAGAGCAAGACAAGCCACATATGTCTTGTCATCAAACAAGTATGTGGCTTACTGACTTAGAGCAAGACAAGCCACATATGTCTTGTCATCAAACAAGTATGTGGCTTACTGACTTAGAGCAAGACAAGCCACATATGTCTTGTCATCAAACAAGTATGTGGCTTACTGACTCAGAGCAAGACAAGCCACATATGTCTTGTCATCAAACAAGTATGTGGCTTACTGACTCAGAGCAAGACAAGCCACATATGTCTTGTCATCAAACAAGTATGTGGCTTACTGACTCAGAGCAAGACAAGCCACATATGTCTTGTCATCAAACAAGTATGTGGCTTACTGACTCAGAGCAAGACAAGCCACATATGTCTTGTCATCAAACAAGTATGTGGCTTACTGACTCAGAGCAAGACGAGGAGTATGCTGATGCCGATGCCAATGTCAATGCTGGCGAGGAGTGGATGCTGATGCCGATGCCATTCAAGGGGACATTCTCAGAAGGGGACAAACTCAGTCGTGGTAAACAGTTTCATCTGGGATAACACCGATGAGAAAGATGCTGTCATCTATACAGACAGATCTGTAATATGACACCAAAGAAGTGCATAGACATTTACAGCACGCTAGGTTGGCAGAATAGTCAAGGAGGACAGTAGTGCATACGTTATGACCACAAGCAGCATGATGATGGTGGTGATGTCAGTGACCAAGGCATTCATCTGGTTAGAGTCACAAACCTACACCCACGTCTGCATACTGAGTGATTCGATGACCAAGAAAAATAAAATGGAGGTGTGCTCTGTACGCATGCAATGAGTAGAGTCATTGCAGAAGTCAAAAACACATATCCTCACCTTTTTCTATGTCCCAGGACATGCAGGAGTACAGGGAAATGAAAGAGTGGACTGGTTGGCTGGCTGCATTATTGTTGAAGACCGTTAACCAATGCATCAGGCGGAAAGCATCAATGCCCTCCAAGATGTGGGAAGGCAGAAATTTGCCAGAATGGCATTCAGCTATGCCAACCAGAGATTACTTTGTGAGTAGTCACAGGACAATGAAAATGAAAATTAAGAGCAACAAATTGGCTCTCTAATCATAACATAACATAACATAATATCTATCTTTCTATCTATTGACCTTTCGAGCCAAAGCCGGCCCATAGGGCGTAGACCCAGATACTCCTACCTTTTATTCTAGCAGTTTTCAATACTTGTAAAGATCTTTTATCAAATCTCGGCACTTGTCTCTGTTCTGTGCAAGCAACTCTATCTCATTGAGGGAGCCAATTCCTGCTGCTCTTGCCTCTCTTGTCAATGTTCTTCTCAGTGTCTCTCTGGGCCTCTTTTCTTCTTGCCTGTTGTACCCACATGAGGGCTTGCTTTGCTATTCGATTATTATCTCTTCTCATCACATGTTCAACATATGACCATCGTCTTGTATACTGAGTCATTCGATGAGCATGATTAAAAAAATGGAAGCGGGCTCTGTACACATGCAATGGGTAGAGTCATTGCAGAAATCCAAAATACGTAAGGTCACCTTTGTCTATGTCCCTGGACATGCGGGAGTACGGGGAAATGAGAGAGCGGACATATTGGCTAGCTGCGCTGTCATTGAGGACGGGCAACCGATGGATCGGGCGGACATCATCAATGCCCTCCGAGATGTGGGAAGAGCACAGGACTTCGACAAACACAGATCCACGTCACTTCTTCGGATGATAGAAATGGGAGTTAAGTTGGGCACAGCCAGAAATGAGAAACTTAGTGGCCGTTTAAGAAGACTTATCAACCAACATAGAACTGGAGTTGTCAGTCGCTGGACACTGAGGGAATTGCTGAGGAGGGGATCTGAGCACCTATGGACATGTTTGGAGTGCAATGATGATGACCCGCAAATAACTCAATAACCAGAGATTAGAGCTTAGATGAGTGATTGACAAGAGAAAAGTCAAAGAACACGCCAGAATGGCAATAAGCTAAGTCAACCAGAGACAAGGAAAACACTTGGAGAGAGAAATGCACTCTCAAGCACATTGAGAGAAAGACAGAACTAATTAGCTAGAGGAAGATAGTCTAGCCAGAACTATATAAGACATGTGAAAAGCATCACCGAACGTAGAATTGTAGACTAGAGATGTAAGGAAATAGATGTAGTTGGGTAAAGGGTAAAGACAATGTGAGAACCATAGTAGGTAATGTGAGATTTGAGAACCGCCATGAGTTGAGAGAGTGGCACGGGACGGTTGATACTGGTGAGTGCAGATCGGAAAAACCTTGTGGCGATAAGTGAATGATGAGAAACTCAAGAGTGATTTGTCTTCTCTCTCTCTCTGCGATCAAGAGTCAGAGTAGGATTACAGACTTCATCATGAAGTCAGCTGTCTGTTTAAGTGAATCGATTGCCCGATATAGTTTCTCCTCCAGGGAGGTGGGCGTGGACCACATTGCTCTTCTCAGATCTGCGTACTGGGGGCAATCATGTAGAACATGATTTGTAGTCATATTGTCCAGTGTACAGTGGCATGGGCTGGTAGTACCTATTTTGAATTTGGTGAACATGTGATTTCTCATTCTATTGTGGCCTGTGCGTAGGCGAAGTATGATGACTTGATCCCTCCTTGATAGTTGGTGGTATACGTCACTCTCGTTATGCTTTGGGTGTTCACGTTTTCATTTTTTATGGAACTGACCCTTGAGGAGGGATTTGGCTTCATCATAACTGAGTGGATGGTTCTCTTATGGTAATCTCCCTCCCTCTTTAGCTAATTTATCTGAGCGTTCGTTCCCGTGTAAATTACAGTGTGATGGTATCCATTGGATGACAACTCTCTGGAGGTTATTGCATAGTTGGACCAGGGTAGTTCTCAAGTCATCTAGTTCATTGTCCTTGGGGCTTTTTAGAGCTGATAGTACTGACAGTGAATCAGTCAGAATCACCAATTTATTGTGCATGTTATTTTTGTGTTGAGTAGCCAGTGTTGCAGCATCTCTGATGGCCTCAGCTTCTGCTTTAAAGTTGTTTGAGAATTTTCCAGTAGCTATTGACTTTGTGATCTCATCCTGATTATTCAGCGTCAAGAACACACCACCCCCTCCATTTCTGGTTGCATTTGTAGCAGAGCCATCTGTATATATGTGGGACTAAGTGTCCTGTGGGTAGGTATCGTGTATGTGTTTTTCTGCTACGTATTTTCTTTCTGTGTCTAATTGGGTGCCTTTTTTCATGATTCCTGTTATATTTTCCTTAAGTTCTGGTATTTTATGTTTTCCATGAGGAGATATATCAGATGGGCTCAAAGGTTTCGATATTGTTTGGGAAAGTACTGGGTCTCCAGTAGTTAGTTCATTGGCAATTGCAGCGAAGTTGCTCCTCTTTAGTCGTACAATTCCGGAACCAGATATTCTTTGGTGCATGGGGTGGCTAAGGAGCCTTCTATATTTCTCTGCTTGTTGCAATACTTTAGTGACCCGTCTATCATCTAAGGGTTGTAAACCTGTTACTGTTTCTAGAGTCCTGATAGGCGTAGATTTCATAGCACCAGTGATGATACGGGCAGCTTGGTTCTGTGTTCTGTTAATTTTGCTAAGTTGTGATTTGGAAGCCATAGCCCAGGCTGTGACTCCATACTCTAGAACTGGCCTGACTCTTCCTACGTATAGTCTTTTCAAAATATTGCTGTCTGCCCCCCAGTCCGTTCCTGCCAATTTCTTCATAATATTTGTTCATTGTCTGGCTTTCATCCTTGCTCTGTCTATCTGATTTTTCAAGGCATTCTGCGATTCATGGTGACACCAAGATATGTTGGATTGTGGTCAATAGGGAGTGTATGATCCTTTAACTTCAAATTTGCAGAGAGTGTGTTTCTTGATAGGCTGAAAATTGTATATGTAGGTTTTCTTTCATTGATTGGTAAGAACCAGGTGTTCGTCCATTTTTCAAGTTCACCTAGGGCATCTTGCATCCTGGGTCCAGCTACCAACATACTTTCCTCGCGAGCCCATAACGCCAGATCATCTGCGTATATTGCTGAGTGTATCCTGGGTGGAATGTCCTTTACGATGTCATTTATGAAAATTAAAAAGAGTGTTGGGGACAAAACTCTGCCTTGAGGGACACCTTGTTCGATAGAGACCTTCTTACTTAGTTGACCTTGAACTTGTACTCTGGCCATTCTATCCTGAAGGTATTGAGAGACCCAATTGAATAAATGACCCTGGATGCCAAGTCTAAAAAGCTTGTTCTTTAAATCCTCTCGCCAAACCCTGTCAAAAGCCTTCTCCATGTCGACCCACACTGCCGTGTGTGTTTCTTTTCTAGTAGAGTATCCTCTATTTCCTGTGCAATGTAGGTGACCAGGTCTTCAGTTGATCTGTGCTGACGGAAGCCACTTTGTTGTGGTACGATTTGTTGTTTCTCTCCAAATGCCACATACGTCCTCTGTTAACCAGCCTTTCCATAAGTTTACTCAGGCAGCTCAGTAGGCTAATTGGTCTATAGCTACTTGGGTCTAGTGGGTCTTTTCCACGCTTGACGGTGGCACCATAATAGCTTCTTTCCAGATTGCCAGCACATGACCTCTCTTCCAGCTAGCATTTATTATCCTTAGAAGCTGGCTCTTGGCTTTCTGCCCCAGATTTAGGAGCATTTCGTTGGAGATTCCATCTTTACCAGGGGAACTTTTGAGCTTCAATCCTTTGAGGGCAACATCTAATTCAGTTAGGGTAAAGATGGTTGTCTGATGCTTTTCTGGTGCTAAAGGCATGTGTTTTGCATCTTGGTTTTCCTGCCTTGCAGCTTTCTGTTTGTCTATTGGAATGTTTTTGTAAGTCTCTATCAGTAGATCTGCTGCCCTTTTGCCTGTGAGGATGTTCTGATTGAGTGTTAATGATATTGGAGGTCGGCAGTTGTTTTCGTCGCTCAGAGCTTTCGCAAGTTTCCATAGTTTATGACCATTTGTGTCTAGATTAAGGCTCTCTGTTTTGTCTATCCAGCTCTGTCTTGCTGATATCATGACCTCTCGTCTGTATTTGGCCGAGGCTGCTTTGTAGACAATGTTGCTCTCTGTGCTGTGTGATGTTTCAGCTAGTTCTCTGGCAGAGTCCAGTTCCTCTTCTAGTCTTTGTATTTCCTTGCTCCAGTATGGCTTGTAGTTTCTTCTTGCTCCTCTAGGAATGGATTCTTTAGCAGCTCTCAGGATTCCATTTGTTAACCGCTCTATCATATTATTGACCCTCTTTTCGTGGGTGTTGATAGGCGCAGTATATGCATCAGTGAGCCTTGCAAACTTTGCCCAATCTGCTCTCTTACAGTTCCAGCGGGGAAGAGGTATTTGCAACTCCTGTTTGTGAGCAAGAGCCACTGAAAGTTTGACTGGTCTATGGTCACTATCACCAAGTTGGTTCAGCACTTTTCTGGTTATTTTGATAGATATGTCTCCAGTTGCAAATGCTAGGTCGGGAGTGGAAGTTGTTTTCCATCTTCTTGAGTAGAAGGTTGGGGGGTCCTCCCTAGAGTTTATGAGGAATAGGTTGTTGTCTATTTCCCATTCTTCCACTTCTTCACCTCGAACATTGGACTCCTTATATCCCCATCTTTCAGAGTGACTGTTAATGTCTCCTACTACCAGACACTTTGATGGTGTTATTTCCATTGACTCCAGCTTCAGTGATTTGTCATTTGGACAGTATATATTAAATATCCTTATACTAGCGGAGTTAATGTATAGGTCTGTACCAATGATCTCTGCCTCTCCGTTTGTGACTACATCTATCAGTTTTGCTGGGATGGAATTTTTAATAAGTATAAGAATTCCACCCTTGTGACCTTCCCTGTCTTGTCTAAATGTTTGGTAGCCCCTGATCATAAATCTGTGCTGAGGATTAAGATGAGATTCCTGGATGCAGGCAACGTCTATCTCCTCCTCTGCTAGTCTGATTGTTAGAGCTTGTTTTTTGTGGTATATGCCCTCCACATTCCAGTGTACTATATTCAGCTGTTTCTTGAAGCCTTTCCTGTCAGCGGTAGTTTCTATCATAATTAGAGTCTGTTAGATCCAGTCTGATTGATTACTTGTTAAAACGTTGCACTGTGTTCTGCGCCAATGGCCCAGTGCATCTGATTTCAGCCAGCATTTTATTCAGGTTTGCTTTCCCTAACTAGTCTTTGATTGTCCCCAATCTTCCTGCAAGGCAGCAGATTGTCTTTTCTGTAGGTGGATTCTGCCCTTAGATGGTCGGCTCTCCCAGGCTTACGAGCACCATCTGCCCAAGCTGTAGTAATTGTAGTAAGTTGGTGGATAGACCATCACCATCATTACGATGACGTAGCACACAAAAATGTTGTACGCACAATTTCGCTCCCTTTAGATTTCCAATTGCTGCAGTGAAAGCAGCATACGGCAAACAAAACACGGTGCAAATACCCCAAAGAGACCAAACTGTGGCTGACAAAGTACTTCACATTAACAAGTAACATGGAAATAACTTGCATCAAGGAATTCCAACAATGGTCATGACCAGCACCATTGTGACGCAAAGCGCAGATCAAGTCTAGACGTTGGAAGGTCGCATTCAACATACTTGATTTGTCAAAAAAGGACTGATGCAGGCATACAACTTCGCTCTAGCTGCACATATGTAATAAGTGGAACATCATTTATACTTTGATGCAGAAAATTACAACGGAAAACCGAAATTAATCAGATTCAGCATGCACTTTCTGCAGCAATCGAGAGAAAGCGACTTAGATCCTCCATCTTACCGGAAGTTACCTTGTTGATTTGTCTTAAGATAGTGAGATTGATTTGATTGGCTGAGTGATGATGTAAGTGATTTGTGATTGGTTGGAATACAAGGTACTTAAATGGCTGGGGAGATGGAAAGACAAGCTCAGTTTAGGTAATGGTGAGAAGTCCAGTTTAGGTGGTGGAGAGAAGTCCAGTTTAGGTGGAGGTTAGTAGTCCAGTGTAGATGGAGAGACAGGTTCCAGCTTAGGTGGAGGTTAGTAGTCCAGTGTAGATGGAGAGACAGGTTCCAGCTTAGGTGGAGGTTAGTAGTCCAGTGTAGATGGAGAGACAAGATCCAGCTTAGGGAGTTTAGCTAGATGGAGTAATCCAAGACTTAGAGAGAGCTAGCTAGGAGGCAGCAGCGTTATTAGGCGTCGGCTCGTTCAGTGGGAACAGATCCAAGACTTAGAGAGAGCTAGCTAGGAGGCAGCAGCGTTACTAGGCGTCGGCTCGTTCAGTGAGAACAGATCCAAGACTTAGAGAGAGCTAGCTAGGAGGCAGCAGCGTTACTAGGCGTTGGCTCGTTCAGTGGGAACAGATCCAAGACTTAGAGAGAGCTAGCTAGGAGGCAGCAGCGTTACTAGGCGTCAGCTCATACAGTGGGAACAGATCCAAGACTTAGAGAGAGCTAGCTAGGAGGCAGCAGCGTTACTAGGCGTCGGCTCGTTCAGTGGGAACAGATCCAAGACTTAGAGAGAGCTAGCTAGGAGGCAGCAGCGTTACTAGGCGTCGGCTCGTTCAGTGGGAACAGATCCAAGACTTAGAGAGAGCTAGCTAGGAGGCAGCAGCGTTACTAGGCGTCGGCTCGTTCAGTGGGAACAGATCCAAGACTTAGAGAGAGCTAGCTAGGAGGCAGCAGCGTTACTAGGCGTCGGCTCGTTCAGTGGGAACAGATCCAAGACTTAGAGAGAGCTAGCTAGGAGGCAGCAGCGTTACTAGGCGTCGGCTCGTTCAGTGGGAACAGATCCAAGACTTAGAGAGAGCTAGCTAGGAGGCAGCAGCGTTACTAGGCATCGGCTCGTTCAGTAGGAACAGATCCAAGACTTAGAGAGAGCTAGCTAGGAGGCAGCAGCGTTACTAGGCGTCGGCTCGTTCAGTGGGAATAGAGCAAAATAATCTTTCTTAAATAGGAGTTTAGGTGGAGATTCCAAACACATATATTGATCAGATGTGAGTTAGAGACAGTCTAGATAAGTCACCTGTTAAGTGTAGGGCGATGGCAGGAAGTTAACGGTCTAAGAACATTTAGAATACAGGAACAGGTGGCATAAGGTGGTCATCATCATTGAGTGCCGTCTCCGCAACGAAGGTTGGCTACCATGGAGCGCCATTTTGCTCTATCTTTTGCTTTGATGGTGCAGGTTGTCATCGGTTGATTTGTCCATCTTTTGATGTTACTCGTCCATGTTAATCTTGGTCTGCCTCTGCCTCTTTTACCTTGTATTTTCCCCTCCAGGATCACTTTCAGTAGGCTGTTGTGTCTTTTAACATGGCCTAAGAATCGCATTTGTCTTGTTCTAATTGTGTTCAGAAGTTCTCTTTTCATTTTTAGTTGTTTTAAGACTTTGTCATTTGTTTTCTTTTCCTTCCATCCAATTCTACCTATTCTTCTATATATCCACATTTCAAAGG
The DNA here is from genome assembly GCA_032433765.1 of Megaustenia siamemsis. Taxonomy (NCBI): domain Eukaryota; kingdom Metazoa; phylum Mollusca; class Gastropoda; order Stylommatophora; family Ariophantidae; genus Megaustenia; species Megaustenia siamemsis. The sequence goes on along the minus strand of JAVIAB010000159.1, from coordinate 1,582,304 downwards.
CTTCAATTCTCTGTTCTGTTTTCTTGTCTAATGTCCATGTTTCAGCACCATATAGGAATATTGAGAAGATGTAACATTTTGCTATTCTTAGTTTTAGCTCTGGTGTTATTTGTTTTGATGTTAGTATGTCCTTCATGACATTAAAATTACTTTTTGCCATTCCTATTCTTTTGTTTATTTCAGTTGTACATTTTCCATCACTGGTTATAGTATGTCCAAGGTAGTTATAGTTCTGAACTGTCTCAAGGTCTATTCCTTCAATTTTGATATCCACTTGTGGGTTTTGAGTATTTTCTTTGTTTATGATCATAGTTTTAGTCTTTTTGATATTCATATCTAGTCCATATTTTTTGCTTGTCGTGTTTATTTCATTAAGTAATTGTTGTAGGTCTTTAGGATTTTCTGCTAGTAGTACAGTATCGTCAGCATATCTTAGGTTATTGATTATCTTTCCATTAATTTCTAGGCCTGGCATCTCTATGATGTTTTTAAAGATTTGCTCAGTGTATAGATTGAACAAGCTTGGTGATAGGATGCATCCTTGTCTTACTCCTCTTTTTATATCAATGGGTGTAGAGAACTCTTTGTTATATTTTATTATTGCTGTTTGCTCCCAGTATAGATTGCATATTAGTCGTATATCCATGTCATCTAGATGTATCTCTTTTAGGTATTCTATAAGTTGTTTGTGGTGTACTCTATCAAAAGCTTTGGTGTAGTCTATGAAGCAGGCATATATTGGTTTGTTTACTTCTGTGTATTTTTCGATTAATGTTCTCATGCAGAATATGGCTTCTTTTGTCCCGCTATTTTTCCTAAATCCAAATTGCTGCTCATCTAATTCAGTATTGATTTTATTCTGAACCCTTCCTTGTATAACTTTTAGCAAGATTTTTGTAACATGGCTCATTAGGCTTATTGTTCTAAAGTCACTGCATTCAACTGCACCATTCTTTTTAGGCAATGCAATGAAAGTTTATGTTTTTAGTTCATTTGGTATGTATCCTGTGTGGTATATGTCGTTGCATATGTCTGTAATCACTTCAATGCCAAAATCTTCAAGTGCCTGTATCCTCTCTATCTGTATGCTTTCAGGTCCTGCTGCTTTTCCCCTTTTCATTGTTTTTATAGCTTTTTCCACCTCAGATTTTAAGATTTTATAGCCTGATGTACATTTTATAACTGGTTTCTTGTCCCTTTGATCATGAAATAGTTCTGTTATATATTCCTGCCATCTATCTATGATAAGGTGGTAGTAAGCCAAAACTTGATTACTGGATAGCCTGGAGCAGATAGTTATACTGCCCAGTACATGTATATAGCCGGTTATAATCAGCACCTTGTAAATAAAGCAAGTTAGGTATTGTATTATCCATGACTTGTGTGACCTCAATTGTGTATGGCTGTGTAATAGATTGTTCCAGTTGGCCGATTTGGGCCAAACAACACAACGTGAAGTGCAAACATTCTGAGGCCGATGAACATGTGTAATCCATATGATCAGGTGCGAGCTAAGTGTCAAGTCGCTCTGAACCTAGTTACCGTGGGAGTAGCGAAGAAAGACCAGATGGTGTTCAGAGGAGTTGGGGTGAGCACAGTCAATCTTTGTGTAACGAAGAGAGCGCTTAATGAACGGGATGCCAATGGTCCTCTTCCTAGTGTTCCTGAAACAAGTTGTATCTAG